>JACEFZ010004545.1:50000-70292 GCA_014155875.1 Cepaea nemoralis
AATTCCCCACCGGTTGAGAACCACTGGGCCAGACGATGCTTTCCTGCTTCAGTGCTGATTCTGCGTCATAATCATAGCCGGGGTAATAATCATAACTGATCTACCTAAAGTACTAACTGATTGATTGCCTGCTGATTAACTAACTACCTGACATACTAATTAACTAACTAACTAGCTAACTAAGTGGCAAACTGACTGACAGATTAACTGACAAGCTGACTGACTGGCTGACTAACTAACTAATCGACTGACTAATTTAACTAACTAAATAGCGATTTATCTACCAGCTAACTAAATAGTTAATTAACTAACTAATTAAATAGCTATTTAACAACTAACTAACTAATCGATTGACGGGCTGACCAACTAGTAAACTTACCTAGCTAACTTATTAACTAGTTATTTAACTAACTAACCAACCTAATAAATAACTAACTAACTAATCGACGGATGACTATCTGACAATCTGCGTAACTGACTAATCAACTAACTAGCTGAGTTAATTACTTACTAACTAAATGACTGACTGACTAATTGATTGTCTGACTGACTGATTGTCTGACCGACTAACTACATAACAAGTATATTCAAATTCAACGTGAATAATCCTGCACCAAACAGCCTTAAATAGTTAATGACTGAATTAATTGCACATTAATGTCAGAGATAAGATAACGTGAATCCACAAACTACCACAAACCGCCGACAGCGTTAAACTTCATACAGTCTCACACACACACACATTGGTGAAGTAAGCTATTTATCGTTCATATTTGTCAAAATTAAATGTGGAATAGTTCAAGCAAAGACAACATGTCACAAAACGAACAATAGTCTCTGCAATGTATCGTTATTAGTCGAGGTTAGGAGAAGAATTCTTACAGGCTGTAGTGAGTAAATAACGGCATGATGTAAGGAAGCCAATCATGGACAATTAACAGACTGTCATAACCTGTCACTTTACTGCCTACAGTACCTTGCAGTGTAAGGGCAAGGGGGTCTCGAGCCTGAGGAATTGAGGCCGCCTGGCTAGTGCAGTCGCCGCGATCTGTGCAGTTTAAGATTTTCTGTTTACCCACAACAGAAAAAAAATCCACGCCTTACCGAGGATTCGAACCTGGGTCTCCCAAGGAGAACCCGGCGTTTTTAGCCACTCGGCCAGCCGCACCTCTAAATAGTTGCATTGACCGGGAAACGAATCCGGGTCACCCGCGTAGCAGACGAGTATTCTCCCACTAGACCACAAAAATAGCAGACAGGTGAGGAATTATGTGAAATCTGCGGAGATGTTATTTTATACAAGAATGATGAGAACACACTGGGCGGATAGAAAGAGCTATAAAGATATCTTGAAAGAAGTGAACTTACAAAGAGAACTGGTTATTCACATCAGAAGACATTTCAATTTCTTTGGGCTTGTCATGAGAAGGGGAAGCATGTTGACACAACGGGAAGGCTTGAGGGGAAGAGAGACAGTGGAAGACAAAGAGAGATTACTGCTGGACAGCGTGACATCATGACATTGAGGAAAGTCAATATCAAAAATGACCGGAAATGCAAGAGATTCAGAAGGCTGTGGACAGACATGGTCATCAACGTCACATGACATGGGCTATAAGAAGAAGATTTGTCATATGGCGCACGCTGAAGTTTGTGGTTGTTTGTGGACTGACGGTATTTTAGCCCTGACATGCATTTGTAATTAATTCAGTCATTAACTATTTAAGTCAGTTTGCTGCAGGATTATTCACTCTGAGTTTGAATATACTTGTTAGTTTGCTGGTCAATCAGACAATCAGTTAGTTAGTCAGACAATCAGTTAGTCGGTCAGACAATCAGTTAGTCAGTAACACAATCAGTTTGTCAGGCACACAATCAGTTAGCCAGATAATCATTTATTTAGTTTGTTAGTTAGTAAGTAATTAAGTCAGACATTTATTTAGTTAATAAGTCAGACAATCAGTCAGTCAGGCAGTCAGTCAGTCAGTTAGTTAGTTAGTTAGTTAGTTACTTAGTTAGTTAGTTAGTTAGTTAGTTAATTAGTTAGTTAGTTAGTTAGTTAGTTAGTTAGTTAGTTAGATAGTTAGTTAGTTAGTTAGTTAGTTAGTTAGTTAGTTAGTTAGTTAGTTAGTTAGTTAGTTGATTGGTTCGTTCTTTCGTAGTTTGGTTGGTTAATCTTGCTAGATGATAACATTTGTTATCAAAAACAGGCATAGTGACCTCTCTATAGCACAAAGCCTGGGCTGAATTGTAGAGACTGTGTTGCCCATGCAACATGATCCTCTCTCTCTCTCTCTCTCTCTCTCTCTCTCTCTCTCTCTCTCTCTCTCTCTCTCTCTCTCTCTCTCTCCTCTCTCTCTCTCTCTCTCGGCCTGCCTGGTTTACTCCAGAGGAAATGTAACACCAACACACCTGGAACAAGACAACTGCAGAAGCTGCCGGATCAGCAAAGCAATGCTCAAACCGTCCTCCTTTTGAAGCTTCCATCCTAGACCAGTTGCCTACCAAGGCTTAGGGCCAGGCCTGCTCTACTATGATATTTAGTCATTAGGTCGCATTTCCTCGCACTAGGTTAAGATATGTACCCTCCCAAATGTGCTCCTCCGCCACGAGGCCGTTGGCACAATGTGGACCAGCATTCGGCGCTAACAGAAAGCAGGTAGCACCGTCTACTGTCATACGGTAGCTCAGTCATATCTGACTAAGACCTGACACATCTGACTATGACCTGACTATGAGTTTACAATTGTAATTGTGTTCAGTTAATATACTTTACTATAATAACTTATATACATTTTTAATCCCAATTAATAGGTTAAAAGTTAAAAGCGAGAGAAACGTCTTCGATGCACTGGGTTGTATTCCATCTGTGTCAGTCTCTCTCGGCCGAGAGCATCACACAAAGCACGAACTCTGTCAATCCAGCGATGACTTCTAGGAGTTCCCCGAAACACTGCACTTGTGTATTAACAATTAATGTGCTGTAATATAACAATGCCGTTTCCGTGGCGAAGACCTTACGGATGCGATTTCGTATGCCCGCTTACCCGCGTTCGAAACACACCCCTGCGACCGATTTGGCAGCAGACCGCGTTGCGCCAGGTCTTAACGTGTTGGTATGGAGCCGGTCATTCAGAATGCAATGGCGAACTACTGAATGTAAACTTGCCACATCAACAACAGCAGTAAATTGCTGGTGTTGACGGCGATGTCCTGTAAAAAGGATATACAAAAAAATATTATGTGTGTGTGTGTGCATATATATATATATATATATATATATATATATATATATATATATATATATATATATATATATAATGGGTGTTAATATAACAGTCAATGTGCGTTAATTTAACGATTACTAAATCTCATTAAAACAGTTAGGATTCATTTACAGTAATGCTGAAAATCCCTTGGAGATACCAAAATTCGCTGTGGCTAAGGGGTTAGGAACGCAATTCGCAATCCTGCACACCACATTCGAAACACAACTGCGGGCGATTTGGAAGCAGAGGCCTTGCGCTGGTTCTCACATAGTGGTATGAGTGCCAGTCTTTCAGAAATTCAAGGTAAACTACTGAACGTAAACTTGCCAAGAAATCACAAACAGTCAAATTATGATGGGGTTGACTGCGATGTCCTGTAAAGGCAATGAAACTAACTTTTAAGACCCGATGAGTGGTCTAAAAGATTTGAAAGAGTCTAAGACACAAAGTCAACTTATCCCATCTCATTATCATGTCATCTTGTTCCTCTTGTGCCTTGCGGTGTCGATGTGAAGTACGCGGTGTATTTGTAATGACTGTGCAGTGTTTGAAAATATTGCCGGTCCAAGTTGTGTATTTACGTATCATGTTGCATGAACTTTACAGTGGGTAAGTACAAAACTTCGACCGGCAATATTGTCAAACACTGCACAGTCATTAAAAATACACCCTGTATAAACAGCGGGAGAGTGCCCGTTTATGGGCTTCATGTATCAAGATTCCCATGGACTCTGTTATTCCCTCTGTCCATCATTTACATGATAGGCCTCGTCTTCTGGTTCAGTTTGGTCTGTACATCATTGCTTTTTGTGAAATACTGTTAGTTGGTAGTCGAGTTATATGGCCGAACCATTTAACTTGTTGTTTTCTGATGAAATGTAGCTCTGCTATTAGCCCATTGAGGCTCAGGCTCGTTAAAAAAGGGTGTGGGGGGGGGGGGTGGGGGGACTCCCCTTTGGTCAGATTTTTCTGTCCCAAACTTTCGATTGCCCTTGCAAGCCGGCAGGGGATTTTTCCTACTCTTCAAGGAAAAAGAAATAAGCATAATCGGACAACTTATTCCAAACACTAGAAAAGGGCAAATGTCATTTTTCGCCACGTAATGAAGGAGACGGATTGGAAAAAATTTGGCAACAGGAAAGATTTGTGGAAAGAGGAATGGAGAAAGACAGAGAGAGAAAATTCATGACCGTGTTTCGTCATGGCGCGGAGTTAGCACACGAAATTATGCAAGCTGTTGGAGATGGCAAAATGCGAAGTAGAATGGTTGACTGAGCCAGGCAAGGCACTTGATGATTATATTAATAATTAATAAACGTATTATAATAAAGACAACTTCTCACAAACGTCATAATGAGACAGTCATCGTTTTTTTTGGTAACGTTATGAGAAGGCAAAAACTGGAATATGTTGTGACAACCGGAAAGATTTGTGGAAAGAGGGATAGAGGAAGGCAGCGAGAGAAGATTATTGACAGTCTTGTGTCATGACACGGAAGGAGTCAACACACGAAATGACCCATGCTGTCAGAGATAGTAATTTGTGGAGAGGCATGATCGCCAGCCGGCAAGGCTCTCGATGATGATTATAATAATTAATAAACGTTATTACAACAATTAATATATGTCATTACAGCAGTTAAAAGTTAATATTATAGTTTTATTGTAAGCATTAATTTAAGATATAAGAATTAATACATGTTATTTTAAGAATTAATAGATGTAACTGTAATAATTAATATATGTTACCATATCATTTAACAGATATTGTTATAATGTATGTATTATAACAATCAATAGATATTACTATAACAATTAATAGATGTTACTATAACTACCAATAAATATTAGTGTCACAAGTAATAGATGCGAGTATTGCAATTAATAAATATTAATGAACAAGTAATAGGTGTTATAACAATCAATAGATATTATTATAACAGATAACAGACGTGCTTATGTTCAATATTTCTGATTGATTTCCATAAATTTAAAAAGGAATTGAAAGACAAATTCATGATAATCAATTAAAGAAGTAACGTGCATCTATAACCACAGTAACGGATTAGTCCGTTATCACTATAAACAATAACGGATTAACTGAACAATGTGTTTTAACTGGTTTTAATTTGTTATTGGAAGAAGGAAATTAGTTAATTGCATATACTTTACGTGACGTCGCAGTCAATCCCAACATTTTTTTCTGTTAGTGATTTCTCGGCAAATTTACGTTCAGTAGTTTGCCACTGCAGGACTCCCTGGTCTAGGAGTTACACGACTTTCTCCGTAATCTCGTATACTCTAGTGAGTAACGTGACGTGCGCGAGAATTGGTAGCGGTTCTCTCCGCTTCGGTAACTTACGGGGTATGTGAGCCGGTCGCTCAACTACTGAGCGTAATCTTGCCAAGAAATCAACAATCAGCTGACAGATGCTGATGTTGACAGCGATGTCCTGTAAAGGATATGCGAACAAAATGAAAAAAAAAGTTTGCCGTTGCTCTCTGAACAACCGGCATTCATATCATTGTATGAAAACCAACGTAAAGCAGTCTGCTGCCAAAATCTCCCTCAGCTGTGTTTCGAACGCGGGTATGTGAGATTACGAACTGCGTCCGTAACGTCTTCACCACGAAGCCGGCAAGAAGGAAAAGCACACATGTTTAGTTGAGCTATAAACCGATATCACTGCACTCAGGACATTCCCATCCGTGCTCCGTCCCCTCGTTCAACAGCCAGCGAAGAACACAATTAAAGTCATAAAGGCAGTAGGGGTTGTTTTATTTTATGTGCATGTCCTTGGCAGGACTTAGTGATCAACACTATGTTGATTTTATAAACAATATTAGGCTCAGTAGTTTGCCATTGCTTTCTGAATGAGAAGGCCGTGTTTTAGTCTAACTGACAGGTGTACTCCATGGAGAAGTAGTCAAGTCATCTGCCTCGGGCTCCGAAGGTTGTGGGTTCGATTCTGGGCCGCATCCTTATGTTCACGGGTGCATTTTTTCTGAGACTCCTGAGGGTCGTCGCTGGAGCTACTGAATTTCGTGCTTTGTGCGACGCTTTCCCCGCTGCGGAAAGGGACTGAGCCATATGGGATAAAAATCCGGTGCAATGAAGTGGACCCTGCCGACTTTTAAGCGACATTTTTGAACGGTGTGTGGAATTAACTCACTATCCCGCCGCCAGCGCAAAGGCAGTTTAAGCGCAAACGTGATAAACCCTTCGACCAGCCTGGCCTCTGGTAGGTGTTACATGAGAAATAAACCCTTCGACCAGCCTGGCCTCTGGTAGGTGTTACATGAGAAATAAACCCTTCGACCAGCCTGGCCTCTGGTAGGTGTTACATGAGAAATAAACCCTTCGACCAGCCTGACCTCTGGTAGGTGTTACATGAGAAATAAACCCTTCGACCAGCCTGACCTCTGGTAGGTGTTACATGAGAAATAAACCCTTCGACCAGCCTGACCTCTGGTAGGTGTTACATGAGAAATAAACCCTTCGACCAGCCTGACCTCTGGTAGGTGTTACATGAGAAATAAACCCTTCGACCAGCCTGACCTCTGGTAGGTGTTACATGAGAAATAAACCCTTCGACCAGCCTGACCTCTGGTAGGTGTTACATGAGAAATAAACCCTTCGACCAGCCTGACCTCTGGTAGGTGTTACATGAGAAATAAACCCTTCGACCAGCCTGACCTCTGGTAGGTGTTACATGAGAAATAAACCCTTCGACCAGCCTGACCTCTGGTAGGTGTTACATGAGAAATAAACCCTTCGACCAGCCTGACCTCTGGTAGGTGTTACATGAGAAATAAGTTTTTAAAAAAAAAACGGGCAGGAAAAAAAAGAAGACCAAAGCTGTAGGAATAACTGGGAACTAAAAAAAAATGTTTCCATATCCTTTACAGGACATCACTGTCAACATCAGCATTTTTCAGCAAGATTATTCTCAGTAGTTTGCCATCGAAACTGGGAACTAGATACTGTTAATTTAAACCTATTGAAATGCTAAATGAAAATGACGTGTCCAATTTGGTCACTCTATACTTTCTATGAAAAGACACTCTGAAGAAATCATTAAAAGCATTTGGAACTCATCACGACACTTGGGAGACTGCCGCCAAAGACTGAAATTCGTGGCGTACATCATTACGCAAGGTTGTAGTCACCAGTGAAGCAAATAGGACTGCAAGAGCTGTGAAAAATGACTGGCAAAAAAAACCACTGCAGGAGATCCCCCTCCTGGAACGTCAAGCATTCTTTGTCCACATTGTCAAAAAAACATTTCGAGCTAAAATAGGCCTTACCAGCCATCTTAGAACTCACGGCTCCAAACTTTCAACCACACTGGATGAAATGAATGGTCATCATCTTTCTTTATGGACAAACACCATGAAAAGAACAAGTGCATCCATACAACAAGATCTGAATATTGAAGAAGGTTGACTACTTGAAGACGATAAAACAAAGAAAACTTAACTATTTTGGTCACTTGAAACGTCATGAAAGTTTGGAGAGAACACTTATTGAGGGGTATATGCCCGGGAAGAGATGAAGAGGAAGGCCAAAGAGAAGATGGGTGCAGGATGTGGCAGGTGATCTCCAGATGGGTGTATCAGACGCGGGACATCTTGCTTATGATCGAGAAGCTTTCCGGAAGGTTGTTATGGGAGCGAGGTTCTGCAAAGGACATGCTACTGAATGAATGAATGAATGAATACGTTCTATAATTATATATTGTATTCGTATACATTATGTAAGCATAGCTTCTCACATTATATGTTATATCACTATATCTTCTATAATCGTATGTTATATTATACAGGGTGTTTCAAAAGTCTCACTACACTTTATATGTAGAACAAATTTGAAACAATTTTTTCTTCCGTTCATAACACCATTATATTTGGAATGCAAAGAATTACTCCACTAGACGACAGCCATTGGCTGCATATTGCTTCACTATGGACTGGAAGCAAATTTTGTGACGACGTCATGTACTTCATTTTTCAAATTTGTTCTACATACAAAGTGTAGTGAGATTCTGCAATCACCCTGTATATTCTGTGCTATATTTATCTATAATTAACAGACAAGTTGGGAACAATAAACAGACAAGATGAGAACGATACACAGACAAGCTGAGAATAATAAACAGACAAGCTGAGAACAATGAACAGACAAGATGAGAACAATAAAAAGACAATCTGAGAATAATAAGCAGACAATCTGAGAAACATCTAGTGGCAGTGGAAATGCGGTTTCTGAGGAAACTGCTAAGAATTAAATCTTTATGCTGCGCCTTAGAACAGGACGCAATCGATTATGCAATCACATGTATACAAAATTCAAGATTTGCGAATCAGCCATGTGCACATGTGGATTGGCTCCGCAGACAGCAGAGCACATCCTCCAAGACTGCCCAAAATATAACATATCTAGGCAAACCTTCAGGCCTAGAGAGACAACAGTGGAAGATAAATTCAGTGGACCACTAGGTGAACTAAAGAAGACAGGGAAGTTTATACAAGAGACAACATTACAGATATAGACAATCACTTTCAGGCGAATGAAAGAAGAAGAACGCAATGAGTACCACGAACAGGCAGAAACACGAATTAGACAGTTTCAAAGAAACAAATTAAAAACAGTAAATAGATTAGAGAAATTAGACGTAGACAGTCGAAATTTTTCGGGCACGGTTTGCGGAGAAATACCTTAGAAAACTTAGTGACAACTGGCAAAACTGATGGGGGAAAAGCAAAGGGCAGACATAGATAGTATATATTCATATCCTTATATCTTATATCTTTACATCTTCCATCCTTATATCATATATCTTTATATCTGTAGTACCTTATGTCTTATATCTTTATACATTATATCTTGATGTCTTCTATACTTACATCGTATATCTGATATCCTGGTATCTTACATCTTTATATCTGTATATCTTATGCACATGATGATGATGATTATAAATTATATCCTCTAATATTCTAGCTTTATATCTTCTATCTTTGTGTTAATTACTTATATCTTTATATCCTTATATCTTATATCTTTGCATCTTCTATCTTTATAGCGTATATCTTGATATCTTGATAGCCGTATATCTTGTATCTTCATATCGTATATCTTACATCCTTATATATTATACTCTTATATCTTATATCTTTATATCTTATATCTTTATATCTTTATATCTTTATATCTTATGTCTTTATATCTTATATCTTATATCTTTATATCCTGTATCCTTAAATCTTATATTCTTATATCTTATATCTCTATAGGCTTCAGCGACGATCCCCAGAAGTCTCCGAGAAAACTGCACTTGTGAAACGAACATCGTAGCCTGGAATCGAACCCACAACCTTCCTGATGCAAGGTATGAGGCTTAACCACTAAGCCAAGGGGGACCTCTTCCACGCCCTGTGACGTATTTGTTACATATATTTGTATAGACCAATCATCACTCGATCTGCGATAGAGCTATGTTATCATTGGCTGCTTTTACTTCCATATAAATTTTCTGGTACTCTTTTTAGGCTGAGTCGATATGGAAGTTCAGGTTCCCGAGGGAAGATATTTTCAATAATCTGACAATCGCATACAATCATTCTAAAAACAGCATACAATCATTCTGACAACAAGATCCACCCATCAAACATGTGCCACGCCGAAAAGCGTGGGCGGTCTTGACTCCCATTTCACTGGATCACCAGAGTCGTGGATCATCTTAGTGTTCCTGTCTCGACTATGCCATATGGCCAAGCCATCCAGGTATTTATTTCTCGGTCTTCCCCTTGGTCTGTTCCCTTCGATCTTGCCAGTTGTCACTAAGTTCTCCAATTCATTTCTTCTCATAACATGTCCAAACAATTGTGACACTCTACGTCTAATTTCTCTAATCAATTTACGATTGTCATTTGTCTCCTGTAGTACTTGGTCATTGGTTTTTCTGTCTGTCCATGGTATTCTTTGCATTCTCCTCAGAAACCACATTTCCACAGCCATCAGATGTTTTTCAGCTTGACTGCTCATTGTCTAAGTTTCACATCCTTACAAAACTACAGGTTCTATGTAGCACCTCAACACTCTTTTTCTCGTTTCAAATGACATCATTTTATTGGTCAGTATGTTTTTCATCTTGCTAAAGGCTACTTTCGCCATAGCAATTCTTGTTCTAATCTCTTCAAGGCATCTCCCATCAGATGTTATGACTGTTCCGAGATAATTGTACCGATTCACTTGTTGAAGAATATTTCCATTTACTTGTATATTACATTGTGGTATTTAATTCTTCCTACTGACGACCATAGCCTGAGTCTTTTTACAATTTAATCCTAATCCCAGTTGTTCACTGTGTACAACAACCGCATCTGCTAATTGTTGCAGGCCCTACTCATTGTCTGCAATCAATACAGTGTCATCTGCGTATCTGCAATCATTATAATAATTCACTATAACAATAATTACAATACTTATTCAAACAATAGCGCCGATCATAATGACAAAAGTATACAAGCATTCTGACAGCAACAATAAATCATTCGAACTGTAGCATACAATCTTTCCAACAATCACATCCAATTGTTTTAACAACAGCACACAATCCTTTTGATAAACAGCACACAATTATTCTCACAACAGCACACAATCATCTAGAGAATAACACTTTTTTTTTCTAACAATAGCAGGCAATCATTCAGACAGCAGCTTACAATCATTATGACAACGACAAACAATCATTCTACGATAGTATACAATCATTCTAACAATCGCACACAATCATTCTGAGAAGATTAAAAACTCATTCTAACATAGTACACACTTATTCAGACAACAGCATACAATCACTCTAACAATCGCACACAATAATTCGGACAACACCATATAGAAATTATTAGAATAGCACACATTCATTCTGAGAATAACACACAATTGTTCTGAGTATAACACACAATCGTTTGGATAATAGCACACTATCGTTCAGAGAAAAGCACACAATCATCCCAACAACGTACCTGCTATTATGGTGGTATCACAGCAACCTTCTGACTGTGGCTGCTTCTGAAGTATACACGTAATCCAAGACCAAGTGGCGCAGTTGGCAAACTCAGAACTGTTGCTCTCTAGAGTGTGGACTCAAATCAATGTCGTGAAAATTTAACTGGGTAACTCAAACCAATCACATACTTCGGTGTAAAGTTATCGTTTATGTTGTTTGACTTATTGCAAACGCAAGATTTTTCTTTAGACACTTAATCAATTCCAACTTTACATAGTCTTTCAAAAATTGTATAGTGCTATTACTCTATGAATTCTCTGAAAGTGAAACTCCAATAGTAGAAAGCTTTGCATAAAGTCACAGACAACGCATTTCAGTTAAACTAAATATCACTGGAACACATCGTAGGAACTGCAGAAATAAAGCAATTCCCCTAAAATAATATAAATATTAACGTCTCGTTAAGTTTAATGGCTGTTCTATTTGCATACAAAACCTCGGAAACAACTTACTGTTGTCGTTGACTCCCCCTCATAAAAATAACACACGAACAAGAATCAAAACAACGTAATCATCTTCACACATAAATCTTTTACGTGTTTTAGCTTCGTCTGAACGAAAAGAGACGTCCGATTTACGAAGATTCAATGTAAATCAATCATACGTGACTAACTTTCCCTTTATACGGAGTTCACTTTGCGTATTTCCGACGAACAGAGAAAAAACAGCTTCACACGACTGATTTTGTCGGTCAGTGGATTTTCTCAATCACAATCGCTGATTTTCACAAGTGTGTGTTTTTATTTTTATACGCGAATTGTTCTTGTCTCCCTGTGTCTGTTTTTTCCACGCATATCTTAAATTTTGAGTTGAAGAGAATGAACACCCGATTCCCTCTCGCTTAATTGATCACGCTTCAAATATACTTATTTGTTTCTTTGTCGATATATTTCTTTTTATAAAGTTGACCTTTTTGCTTTCTGTTTACAATACAGGCATTATTAAGTTTGCACAGCTCGCGAAATACGTGTGAAAAGAATATACAATCAAACCCGAACAAGTTTAAATAAACAATATACCAAATTCATTGAAGGAAACCGTGTAAATATATTCACTTTGAAAAGTACAAGAATTCGGGTTTCTTTCGTTGAAGCGGAAGATTTCTATAAGGCTTTCAAGAAGTCGAGTTTATTCGTTTTGTTGTAGTGGAATTTTATAAGTAAACATGGCGGTAGAACGACATCTACAATAATGGCTTTAACGTAAAATCTTTTCACAGAGCTGTGATTGAAGATTAGGAGAATTTTAGTTCGAATCCTCAAATATCGGTGTCTTTTCCCTTGTTCTGGTCCCCTGTCGTTCTGTTTATCCTAGATTGACACCTTATTGAAACCCCCTTGCAATGAACCACTTCAGAAGACGTGATTCTATTGACGGACAGAAATGTCAATCAAATAAAATTTCTCCTCCTTCTGATCCACCAGCCAATCATAGCGAAGCATGCAAGGCTGTTATTAGAATCGAAGCAGTTGATTTGTCAAAACCGCAGCACGGGGAAGAGTTGTCACTTTCGCTAGTTTGCCGCGCCCATATGTCCATTGATCTGGCTCACGCAGAGATTTACACCATTGAGAAAGGAGGTGATTAAAACGACGCGGGACAGAAGCAAGCAGTCACAGCCTGGGTTTCAACAGCTGTTGTCCCGACAGGGACAATTTTGTCACCCTGATGACGAAACTGAAGACTCCACCGGGACAACTCAATATCCGGGATAGAATACAGGTAACCCCATACTAGACATTGTCGTCTTCTTCATCTAGTGGAAAGGGTAACTGGTGTAGGAGACAATGTCTTTCCACAACCCCGATTCTCTATGGGTGATTTATTAATGGATTTATAGTTTGAGAGCTGTGGTCGGACGGAGGTTAGCGCTGTTACCGGCGTGTTTGGTAGTCATGATTTTGAATCCCCATTGAGGCGGGGGTTGTTGTTAGTGTTGTTGTTGTTATCATTGGTTGTGGGGTGTTATTGGTGTTGTTGTTGTTGTTGGGTGGTGGTGGTGGTGGTTAGCGTTATTGTTGATGATGGTGGTGTTGTCGTTGGTGATGGTGGTGTGGCATTGTCGTTGGTGGTGGTGGTGGTCGTCGTCCTATTCGTCGTCGTGTCGTTGATGGTAGCAGTGGTGGTAGTGGTGTTGTCGTTGGTGGTGGGGTGTTGTCGTTGGTGGGGTGGTGATAGTGATAGTGTTTATGTGTGTGGTGGCGGTGGTTTTGTCGTTGGTGGTGGTGTCGTTGGTGGTTGTTGAAGTGGTGTTGTCGTTGGTGGGGGTGGGGGTGTCGTTGTTGGTGATGGTGGTGTTGCCGTTATTTATGGTGGGATGTTGTCGTTGGTGGTGTTGGTAGTGTTTTCGTTGGTGGGGTTGGTGTTGTCGTTGGTGGTGGTGGTAGTAGTGGTGGTGGTGTCGTTGGTGGTGGGGATGTTATCGTTGGTGGTGGGGTATTGTCGTTGGTGTTGGAGTGGTGTTTTTGAAGGTGGTGGGAATGTTGTCGTAGATGGTGGGGATGTTATCGTTGGTGGTGGGGTATTGTCGTTGGTGTTGGAGTGGTGTTTTTGAAGGTGGTGGGAATGTTGTCGTAGATGGTGGGGATGTTATCGTTGGTGGTGGGGATGTTATCGTTGGTGGTGGGGTATTGTCGTTGTTGTTGGAGTGGTGTTTTTGAAGGTGGTGGGAATGTTGTCGTAGATGGTGGGGATGTTATCGTTGGTGGTGGGGTATTGTCGTTGGTGTTGGAGTGGTGTTTTTGAAGATGGTGGGGGTGTTGTCGTTGGTGGGAGTGTTGTCGTAGGTGGTGGTGTTGTCGTTTGTGGTAGTAGTGGTGATGGGGGTGATGTTGGTGGTGGTGGGGGTGATGTTGTTGGTGGTGGGGGTGTTGTCGTTTATGGTGGGATTTGCGTTGTCGTTGGTGGTAGTGGTGGTGTGGTTTGGGGTGTTGTCGTTGGTGGTAGTGGTGGTGGTGGGGGTGTTGTTGTTGGTGGTGGTAGTGGTGGTGATGGTGGTGGTGTCGTTGTTGGTGGTGGTTGTGGTGGTGTTGTCGTTGGTGTGGTGATGGTGCAGTTGTTGTTGTAGGTGGTGGTGTTGGTGGTGATGTCGTTGTTGTTGGTTGTGGTGGTGTTGTCGTTGGTGGTAGGGGTGGTATTGTCGTTGGGTTTGGGGATGCTATTTTGTTGTTGGTGGTGGTGATAATAGTGGTAGTGTTGGTGGTGGTGTTGGAGGTAGTAATAGTGGTGGCGGTGGTGATTTTTGTAGTGGTAGTGGTGGTGGTGGCCATAGTAGTGGTGGTGGTAGAAGTTTTAGAGGTGGTGGTGGTGATATTGGTGGTGGTGGTATGGTGATGGTGATAGTGGTGGTGCTGATGGTGGTGATAGTTGTGATGGTGGTAGGGGTGGTAGTGATGGTGGTGTCGGTGGTGTTATTGCTCTTGATGATTGTGGTGTTATCGTTGTAACTGTTGTTGCTGTTGTTGTTTCCTTATTCTGGGTTCCAAGACTGAATCAGCTTCCAGAAAATATTATGGGAAAGATATTCGGCCTGAATTATGTTCACCACAATAACCATTTAACCAGATTGGTCTATAAAAATGTATGAATCTCATCATCATCTTCATCATCATCATCATCATCATCATCATCATCATCATCATCATCATCATCACAATCATCATCTTCATCATCATCATCTCAGCTTGTTTCTCTTGTACCTTGCGGTGTCGAGATGAAGCATAAACAGCAGGAGAGTGTCCGTCCATCATCTCATCTTGTTCCTCTTGTACCTTGCGGTGTCCAGGCGAAGTATAAACATCGTGAGAGTGCCCGTTTATGGGCTTCATGTATCGGTATTCCCATGGACTCTGCTATTCCCCCTGTCCATCGTTTACGCGGTCGGTCTCTTCCTCTGTTTCCATCTGGTCTGTACATCATTCCTTGTTGTGGTATGCTGTTAGTTGGTTACCTAGTTGCAATTGGATTGGGATTGCAATCCCACACAATCACCAGTCTTGAATCCGGTCCGTGTCCTTGTCCCGACTGTGCCACGTGGCCAAGCCATCCTGGTGTTTATTTTTCTGACTTCCGAGGCACCTCGTTTTCCAAATGTACCTCTCGCGTTTGGCCGTGCCGATTCTTACTCCCAATTCTTTCATCCTGGACAGCGATGTGGATTCACTGACGTCAAAGTCTTCTGTTCTCGACATATCTTTAAAGACGTTAATAACATCGGCACAATCCATGGGCTGGCCATCTACAGGGGGTGCAGAGCCAGCCAGTTTATCAGCTCGTTCATTTCCCTCGACTCCCGCATGTCCCGGGACGAAGATGAAGGTGACTTTACGGACAACAAACTTCCGCAACGACTCAGTCCACTGTCTACGTAGAGATCCAGCTTCGACCTTCTGAATCATGCTAATTGAATCACTTAGTACACACACGTTGGTATAATGTTGTGATTCCAGCCATATGAAAGCCTGTGTAACTGCCATCACCTCCATCGTCATGCTGCTCGTGGTCATAGAGTGGGCACCACTGGATTCTTGAACGGTTCGACCCACTGAACGGGCTGTAAGCGCCCACGCACTTCTCTGCTGCTTTACAACAGATCCATCTGTATAGATGAGCACTTCGGGGCTATCTGAGTGATCATAGATGAGCGCGTTAACCTCTGCATTGACAGCGGCAGGGTTCAGCTCTCTGCACCGTCTGTCGAGTGTGATAATGCAGGAGAAGGTGCACTTAAAAGCTGGAGGCACCGGCACCCATTCCTAGCCAGGGTTGATGCTGGTAAGACTGCAGACCTGTCTGACGACATCTTCTGCCCGACCCATCCATGATTTGCCCCTCTTTAGCCTGTCACCCTTTTCTCTGAATACAGCTTCATGCAGAGGGTGCTGCTCATCTGCACGTATTTTTAAGTATGCACGAGCTCTCCAGATCTTGATCCTGTATTCCATTGTCGGGAAGTCAAGGAGGTATCACATTGCTACACAGCTGGTGTCTCTCGTGCAGCCCAAAATGATGCGCATGGCTTTGTTTTGTACCTTTTCAAGTCTTCCCATCTGTGTAGGGCTGACAGTGAGGATGGCCAGGGCATACTCGATGCGTGAAAGCACAAGTCCTTGGAACAGAAGTATTAGCAGTCTTTGCTCGATATTGGCAGTCGCCATGACTCTCATTGCTGACAAACCTTTTCGAGCTTTCGTTATGATATAATCGACATGATCTCTGGTGTGTAAATGCTTGTGGTTAATGTTGGTGGCTACATACTGGTGGCTACATGTCGGTGGCTACATGCTGGTGACTACATGTTGGTGGCTGCATACTGGTGGCTACATGTCGGTGGCTACATGTCGGTGGCTACATGTCGGTGGCTACATGTTGGTGGCTACATACTGGTGGCTACATGTCGGTGGCTACATGTTGGTGGCTACATGTTGGTGGCTACATGCTGGTGGCTACATGTTGATGTGTAAATGTTTGTGGTTAATGTTGGTGGCTACATACTGGTGGCTACATGTTGGTGGCTACATGCTGGTGGCTACATGTTGATGTGTAAATGTTTGTGGTTAATGTTGGTGGCTACATACTGGTGGCTACATGTCGGTGGCTACATGCTGGTGACTACATGTTGGTGGCTGCATACTGGTGGCTACATGTCGGTGGCTACATGTCGGTGGCTACATGTTGGTGGCTACATGTTGGTGGCTACATACTGGTGGCTACATGTCGGTGGCTACATGTTGGTGGCTACATGTTGGTGGCTACATGCTGGTGGCTACATGTTGATGTGTAATGTTTGTGGTTTAATGTTGGTGGCTACATACTGGTGGCTACATATTGGTGGCTACATGTCGGTGGCTACATGCTGGTGGCTACATACTGGTGGCTACATGTTGATGTGTAAATGTTTGTGGTTAATGTTGGTGGCTACATACTGGTGGCTACATGCTGGTGGCTACATGTTGATGTGTAAATGTTTGTGGTTAATGTTGGTGGCTACATACTGGCTGGCTACATGCTGGTGGCTACATGTCGGTGGCTACATACTGGTGGCTACATACTGGTGGCTACATACTGGTGGCTACATACTGGTGGCTACATACTGGTGGCTACATGTTGATGTGTAAATGTTTGTGGTTAATGTTGGTGGCTTACATACTGTGGCTACATGCTGTGGCTACATGTTGATGTGTAAATGTTGTGGTTAATGTTGGTGGCTACATACTGGTGGCTACATGCTGGTGGCTACATGTTGATGTGTAAATGTTTGTGGTTAATGTTGGTGGCTACATACTGGTGGCTACATACTGGTGGCTACATACTGGTGTCTACATGTTGGTGGCTACATGTTGATGTGTAAATGTTTGTGGTTAATGTTGGTGGCTACATACTGGTGGCTACATGCTGGTGGCTACATGTTGATGTGTAAATGTTTGTGGTTAATGTTGGTGGCTACATACTGGTGGCTACATACTGGTGGCTACATGTCGGTGGCTACATGCTGGTGGCTACATACTGGTGGCTACATGTTGATGTGTAAATGTTTGTGGTTAATGTTTGTGGTTAATGTTGGTGGCTACATGCTGGTGGCTACATGCTGGTGGCTACATGTTGATGTGTAAATGTTTGTGGTTAATGTTGGTGGCTACATACTGGTGGCTACATGCTGGTGGCTACATGTCGGTGGCTACATACTGGTGGCTACATACTGGTGGCTACATACTGGTGGCTACATACTGGTGGCTACATACTGGTGGCTACATACAGGTGGCTACATGTTGATGTGTAAATGTTTGTGGTTAATGTTGGTGGCTACATACTGGTGGCTACATGCTGGTGGCTACATGTTGATGTGTAAATGTTTGTGGTTAATGTTGGTGGCTACATACTGGTGGCTACATGCTGGTGGCTACATGTTGATGTGTAAATGTTTGTGGTTAATGTTGGTGGCTACATACTGGTGGCTACATACTGGTGGCTACATACTGGTGGCTACATACTGGTGTCTACATGTTGGTGGCTACATGTTGATGTGTAAATGTTTGTGGTTAATGTTGGTGGCTACATACTGGTGGCTACATACTGGTGGCTACATGTTGATGTGTAAATGTTTGTGGTTAATGTTGGTGGCTACATACTGGTGGCTACATACTGGTGTCTACATGTTGGTGGCTACATGTTGATGGCTACATACTGGTGACTACATACTGGTGGCTACATACTGGTGTCTACATGTTGGTGGCTACATGTTGATGGCTACATACTGGTAGATACATGTTGGTGTGTAAATGCTTGTGGTTAATGTTGGTGGCTACATACTGGTGGCTACATACTTATGGCTACATGTTGGTTGCTATCTGCTGGTAGCTACATGCTTGTGGATACATGCTAGTGGCTTTATATTGGTGGCTACATGCTGGTGGCTACATAATAGTATACACATGTTGATGGCTACATGTTGGTGACTACAAGTTGGTGGCTACATGCTGGTGGCTACATAATAGTATACACATGTTGGTGGCTACATGTTGATGGCTACATGTTGGTGACTACATGTTGGTGGCTACATGCTGGTGGCTACATAATAGTATACACATGTTGGTGGCTATATGCTGGTAGCTACATGTTGTTGTATACATATTGGTGGCTACATACTGGTGTATAATGCCTGTGGCTGCATGCTGCGGCTACATGTTTGTGGCTACACACTGATGACAACATATTGATGGCTACATACTGATGTATACATGATCGTAATTAAATGTTGGTGTAAATGTTTGTGGCTACATGTTGGTGGCTACATATTGATGGCAACATGCTGGTGACTACATACTGGTGTATACATGCTTGTGGCTACATGTTGGTGGCTCCATGCTCGTGACTACATGTTTGTGGCTACATATTGGTGTATACATGTTGCTGGCTACATGTTGGTGGCTACGTGCTGGTGGTTACTGTTGATGACTGCATAATGGTGGCTACATACTGTGGCTACATGTTGGTGACTACATGCTTGTGGCTACATACTGTGGCTACATGTTGGTGACTACATGCTTGTGGCTACATACTGTGCTACATGTTGGTGGCTACATGCTGGTGGCTACATACTGGTGGCTACATATTGGTAGCCCGCACCCCCGCATGGCCAGGGCAAAACATCCATAAAATTCTCACAATCTGTGACCCCTAAAGCGAGGTGAGTCATTCCACACGAAATATTCCTTTCTCCACCTTACATAGAATTCCATCCATCCATCATGTGCCATGCCGATAAGCGTCGGCTGTCACGTTCTGCTATCTCACTCGATCACCAGAGTCGTGGATCGGCTCCGCGTTCCTGTCTCGACCATGCTACGTGGCCAAGCCATCCAGGTATTTACTTCTCGGTCTTCCCTTTGCTCTCTTCCCTTCGATCTTGCCAGTTGTCACCAAGTTCTCCTAGTCATTTCTTCTCATAACATGTCCAACAAATGTTGACTGTCTACATCTAATTTCTCTAATCAGTTTACAATCTTCATTTGTTTCTTGAAGGACTTGTTCATTGGTTTTTCTGTCTGTCCATGGTATTCTTTGCATTGTCCTCAGAAACCACATTTCCACAGTCATCATATGATTTTAAGCTTGACTGCTTATTGTCCACGCTTCACATCCATACAAAAGTACAGGTTCTATGTAGCATTTCAACACTCTTTTTCTCGTTTCAATTGACATCTTTTTATTGGTCAGTATGTTTTTCATCTTGCAAAAGGCTACCTTCGCAATGGCAATTCTTGTTCTAATCTCTTCAAGGCATCTCCCATCACATGTTATGACTGTGCAGAGATGACTGTATCCATTCACTTGCTTAAGAATATGCAGAGGGAGTGGCCAGCAGAGGCCACGGAAGTGGAAATCCAGCAACTAATTCAGGATAATGCTCGCTCGGGTGATGTGATCATCTACACCAGTGGCTCTCAAACC
>JACEFZ010004546.1:0-20000 GCA_014155875.1 Cepaea nemoralis
AAGGGGGGCCCAAACAAAAAAAAAAAATTTTTAAAATGTCACAAAAGGTTTTTTGGGCAAAAAAAAAAAATTTGGGTGCCTTTCCAAATCTTTATTGACGACGCCAAAACTAGAGATAGTAGACCATTTTACATATCTAGGATCAGTGGTAAATAGCAAATTATCCCTAGATCAGGAAATCAACATCCGGATTGGTAAGGCAGCAACAACAATGAACAGGTTAAGAAAAAGAGTCTGGGAGAACAGGAAGCTTACTGCCAAAACAAAAGTCCTTGTCTATCAAGCCTGTGTCCTTAGTACTCTTCTCTATGGCAGTGAAACCTGGACAACTTACTCACACCAAGAGAACAACTTAAACAGCTTTCATATGCGGTGTCTGCGAAGAATTCTTGGTATTAAGTGGCAAGACAAAATCACAAATACTGAAGTATTGGAAAGATCAGGTTGTGTGACAGTTTATTTCCATGCTCAGTCTTCGTAGACTTAGATGGATAGGACATCTTAGGAGGATGGATGATGGTAGAATACCAAAGGATATCTTTTTTGGTGAATTACAGATGGGTAAGAGATCTCAGGGTCGGCCTCTACTACGATACAAAGATGTGTGTAAGCGGGACATGATTGATACAGGCATTGATAATGCACATTGGGAGCAAGTCGCCGCTGAACGTGTTGCATGGAGGGCAAATATCAGAAATGGAATAAAGTCAAAGGAGAAAATTATTGCAGAAAAGTCACACACCAAGCGTTTGAGACGTAAGATGGTGCATGATGGTGGAAATGACCACGTGTTCATATGCACCCACTGTGAACGGACATTTACAGCGCAAATTGGCCTTATCAGTCACACTCGCTACCGCCATAGGTAAAAGTTATTATGCCTTTTTAAAGCACAAACTATCGTCTGTCAAGACGGCAAGGTGCCAATGAGTGAGATGAGATGAGAAGACCCTCCAGTGACAAGTGTAAGGCGGGATGAAGAACGGGATGAGAAGAATGGGGGGGGGGGGGGGGAATGAAAAAAATGAATAAACATAAAAATGTGAAAATATTATATTTTTGCGACTTTTCTCACAATTCCAGACTGCGATAGTATCATGAAATTTCACCTTGATATACTGACAGTAGTGAGATTATGTGGGTCATGGGGACCGGGATAGGGGATGGAAACGGTTCAGTGAAGATCCCAGATAAATGAGTGGAAGTGATAAGTGAAAAAAGGGGAGTGAGGTAAAGCAGGAAACTGGAAACAATGGAGGTGTGATGGTGGTCCGAATGTGAAAGCTAAGAAGTCCCTGTGGATGTCCGCACTGCTAGACTGTTCTCGTTTGTTCTTGCCCTGAATTTTTTCTTGTAGTAGTGTCATGATTAGTCCTCTCCCTATTTTGGACAATCCAAGATGACATTTCTCGTCCGATTTAGTGTTATATTATTACATTTTTATATTGTGTAGGTTCTGTGAATTGAGAATCAATTCGGAAAGAAGGCAAGAGAAGGCAGAAAGATATATATTTGGATGGCTAGACAATATGGAATAACTGGTTCAACAACACCTACCTGACCCAAGAATAGTGATCGTGTAGTCTCCGTGGTGAAGCGGTGATGACACAGTCGGCATCATCATCACCAGGCGTCAATAAGCGTGGGCGGTCATGGTTGCCATCTCTCGTGATCACCAACGGTTTAGCTGATTATATGCCATGGGATGATTAATCATCTTACACGACTTCCCGATCTGGCATGGACTTTTACACAGTAGGTTTGCATAAGTAACGATCTTTAATTTGATATATAATACAATATCCATCCATCCATCATGTACCATGCCGGTAAGCGTGGGCGGTCATGTTCTGCCATCTCACTCGATCACCAGAGTCGTGGATCAGCTCCGTGTTCCTGTCTCGTCCATGCCATGTGGCCAAGCCATCCAGGTATTTACTTCTCGGTCTTCCCTTGGTCTCTTCCCTTCGATCTTGCCAGTTGTCACCAAGTTCTCCAAGTCATTTCTTCTCATAACATGCCCAAAAATTTTGACTGTCTACGTCTAATGACTCTAATCAGTTTACGATCTTCATTTGTTTCTTGAAGGACATGTTCATTGGGTTTTTTCTGTCTGTCCATGGTATTCTTGCAATTTTCCTCAGAACCACATTTCCACAGCCATCAGCTGATTTTCAGCTTGACTGCTTATTGGTCCAAGCTTCACATCCATACAAAAGTACAGGTTCTATGTTGCGCCTCAACATGTCTTTTTTATTGGTCAGTATGCTTTTCATCTTGCAAAAGGCTACCTTCTCAATTGCAATTCTTGTTCTAATAGCTTCAAGGCATCTCCCATCGGATGTTATGTGTGTTATGACGGTGCAGAGATAACTATATCGAATATATATATATATATATATATATATATATATATATATATATATATATATATATATATATATATATATATATATATATATATATATATATATATATATATATATATATATATATATATATATATATATATATATAATACAATATGTCAGCTACCATATTAACAACCTTTAACCCTAGAACTACCATGGGGTTCAAATAGACCCCAGTGTCAACTTTCGCGTCTGTCTTTGTGTCGTAGTATACGTATTTTTATGTTTTATTTTGTTATATTCTATTATCTCTTCCCCCCCCCCCCCCCCCACCCCGTCTTTTAAAATGTATGTTCACCATTGTGGAGTTCGTTGTAAGGTATGTACACTGTGTCCGTGTTTAGTATATCTCACTTTTTTGCAGGAGTTACACATACCTAACTGTTTTTATTTCCTATTGTTATATCCTACTGCAGCCAGTATTTCTCTTATGATTATTCAACTCGTTTCAATCATTGTAATGTTTCATCGGTACAAATGTAGAAATGTGTATAATACATAATTCATAGAATCAAGGGAAATAAATTGAAATGAAATTGTTAACGGAACAAGGGAGACAAGAAACATAATTTATTGGAGTAATGACGAAGGCCATGTTATGTACATAGTTATAGTTTTAAGAACTCATACACTAATATTTAATAAAGAATTATGTCATTCATATTTACAGCTACTAAAATAAATTTAAGTAATTGCGTTACTTTAGATATTAAATATGTGACCTTACGTAGTAGTTAATATTACAAATGAAGGGCAGTTCACCAACCGGGTAATATATCAAGTGCAATATCCGTTTAATCTCAACATCCTGTAGGTAGCTTACATAAATTAATATTTTTGACAGGCACGTGTGCATGTGCCTCATAATGATAGCAAATATGGTTGTAGAGACTTGTCATATCGCTAAGGATCAGATTATATCGATGTTCGTCATTTATACACAAGTGGATTACGGCAGTCGCTGATGTTTGCCTTACCGCTGGAGTCATATATTATCCTAGCAAAGACAAGCCGCCGTTTGAGGTGTCCAGCTGGAATAACTCTCAGTCGTCGAACATGTCACATATTTTACCTTAGTCTTCTTTCTAATTCGAGAATTCAGTGGCAAAACACACCCGAGTCTTACCCCTTACTTGGTCTGCTCATCACTGTCTCGGCATTAAGTCATAACTGTGACAAAACCTTTCCACTTATCATTTTCCGCTATCCAATAATGTTAGGGTCAAACCTACATTTTGTTTGGAAGCTGAATCTGTTAAATGTCAAGGGGATCGACTTTACTCCACGGGTTTTATCCCATATGGCTCAGTATTTTTCCACAGGGAGGGTTGCCGAACGAGTCGCACAAAGTACAAACTACGCAATCTCCAGCGACAAGACCCAGGGTTTCGCCGAGAAAACAACACTCGTAAACCAAACGACGTACACCGGAATCGAACCCACAACCTTCGGAGCGCGAGGCGGGTGGCGTAACCAGTTCGCTTATCCTGTCTAGAACTTTACTCCCATAACAATCTATTTGAATGTCTCTCCATTGTAAGCCTTTGTCGCTGCCATGTGTAAACTACCTATCACATCTTGAATCCATCTACGTTGTTTTCTCCCTCTTTTCCACCCCCATGCCTCACTATATGAGAAGAATTATCATTGAGGGACGGAACTTCAATAGCATTAGATTTGAGAGGAGTCATCATTGACGGGCCGTGATATCAATAACATTAGATACGAGAGGAATCAACATTGGGGGACGTGACATCACAAAGATTAGATATGAAAGGAATCTCCATTAGGGGAACGTGACATTAACAGCATTCGTTATGAGAGGATTCCCAATTGGGAGACGTGACTTCAATAACATTAGATACGAGAGGAATCATCATTCGGGGACGTAACATCATTCACATTAGATATGAGTACAATTACCATTGTGTACTTACATCAATCACATTAGATGTGAGACGAATCACTAATGGGGGACGGTACATCAATCACATTAGATATGAATGGAATGACCAATGGGGTACGTGATATCAATATATGAGAGGAATCACCATTGGCGGTCGTGACATCAATCACATTAGATATGCTAGGAATCACCATTGGGGGGCGTAACATCAATAGCATTAGATATGAGTATGATACAGTGTTGATTGCAGACAATTAGCAGGATCTGCAACATTTAGTAGATGCGGTTGTTGTACATAGTGACAACTAGGTTAAAAATAAATTGTTTGAAGACACAGATTATGGTCGTCACTAGGAAGAAGGTGTCAGGGTCTTGCATTAGTCAAGAACTGAAGCTCGTTTGCTGACAAGTGAGATACTAAATACTGTCACTAAATAACTCGACTTAACACACGGTAATAACAATTCAAACACTTTATTCGCGCAACGCACACTTCACAATCAATGCATGCATCGTGCAATCACAATTCGCAATGTCATCATACAATCAATACAAGCAATCAATAGATACATCCATGCAATACACTTACAAGTCAATCACACAGGCGCTCAGTCTCCAACAATCGTACGGGCTAGCTATGGATTCACGCTCAAACATTAAATTCAATACAAGCCTCATTCAACCCGTCTTTTCGATACGACGTCCCAAGCCTGTCTGCGTAGCGGTTCAGCATTCGAGTCAGTTGGAGTGGTGTCCCTCTGCGTGAACCACAAGTTCCACGCTTGTACCAGACTGACCAGCATCGGGCTTAGCGTTGCTCAGAGTTGAGCCTGGCTGTAATTGCCTGGCGCCGTCGAAGACGCCTCGTTGTAACTAGAGTGGTAAACGTCGCTCAGAGTTGAGCCCGGTTGCACTTGCCTGGCGTCGGTAAAGATGACGCGTTGCAACCATGGGTGAGAATCTGACAGAAGGGAATACCACAATGTAACATATAGGTAAATGGGAATATTCTTAAACAAGTGAATTGGTATAACTATTCCAGAACAGTCATATTATCTGATGGGCGGTGCTTTAACGAGATTAAAACAAGAAGCGCCATGGCGAATGTAGCGGTTTGCCAGATGGAAAACATACAGATCAGTAAAGAGATGCCAATGGCAACGAGAACAAGAGTATTCAGGTGCTACATAGAACCTGTACTTTGTATGGATGTGAAGCGTGGTTAATTAGCAGACACGCGGAAAAACAGCTACTGGCTGTGGAAATGGGGTTTCTGAGGAAAAATGCAAAGAGCACCGTGGACAGACAGAAAAACCAATGACCACGTCCTACAAGAAACAAACAAAAACCGTGAATTGATTGCAGAAATTAGACGCAGACAATGGCAATTTTTACACACGGTATTAGAAGAAATAAATGGGAAAACTCGGTGACAACTGAGACGATTGAGGGGAAAAGAACAGGGATCACGCAGAGAAATAAATACGTGGCATTGTCGAGACAAGAACACAGAGCTGATCCGCGACTCTGGTGATAGTGTAAGATGGCGAAACATGACCGCGACGCTTATCGGCATGGCACATCAATATGATGGTACACTTCCCTCCATAGTTATCTTTTATAGACTTGCATGTTATATGTATTGTGCAGGAATTTCTGGTAATCCCCAACACCAGGTTGCTTTTGTATGCAAGTTTTCATTCAGTAGTTAGTGTTGTCTTCTGAACGGGAAGTCAACGTTGATGCCCTACTGGCCCTACTGAACGATCCCCCCACCCCGACATCGGCGCAATGGAAGTTAAAGCGCACGCGTTTTAGGCCCCGCGATCACGCAGACTGCCCATGTATTTATAGGTGAAGAGGACATTTCATTGTGTTTAAACACAGAAGCCATAAACAATATGTGACACAATTTATTGCCTGGCATATTTTCCCGCATCTAATTTCGTCACCTGCAAAGATGTATCGAAATATACCAGGCAATCAATCGTGCAACATATTGTTTGTGGGTTCTGTGTTTAAATTCACTAAGGGAATATATTGTTTCGAATTTTATGTTCTCATTTTTGTTTATCTTAATTCTTCTTCTTCTTCTTCTTCTTCTTCTTCTTCTTCTTCTTCTTCTTCTTCTTCTTCTTCTTCTTCTTCTTCTTCTTCTTCTTCTTCTTCTTCTTCTTCTTCTTCTTCTTCTTCTTCTTCTTCTTCTTCTTCTTCTTCTTCTTCTTCTTCTTCAGCGTTCCGAGCCATTGAGGTTCTTTGCTGCAGATACAATCCGTCTCCATTCGTCTCTCTGGTTGACCTTCTCTTGCCAGTCGTTGATTCCAAGTGCTTGTAAGCCTGTATATATATATATATATATATATATATATATATATATATATATATATATATATATATATATATATATATATATATATATATATATATATTATCTCTCCACCGTCTGTCTTCTTGGTCTACCTCGGGGTCTACGGTCATTTATTTCCTGAGTGTAAGCGAGTTTTGTTTCCCTATTATCTTCCATTCTTTCTATATGTCCCCAGCCATTGTAGTCTATTAGCCTTCATGATACCAGTGATTAGCGGGGACTTAAACAGATCATAAATGTCTTTGTTACTTCTTCTTTTCCACTCTCCACTTTGTGTATCCCTAATGGGTCCAATGATGCGTCTTAAAACTTTGTTCTCAAAGGTTTGTAACAAGGCTTCGTCTCCTTTCGTTGTACTCCAGGTTTCAGAGCCATACAGCACAACTGGTCTGATCAGTGTTTTGTATATTGTGATTTTGGTGTTACGAGATAGCGCATTTGATTTTAGTAGATGTTGTAGTGCATAGTATATCTTATTTCCAGAATTGATTCTAGTTTGTATTTCTTCCCTTATGATGTTGGAGCAGTTAAGATTGTACCCAGGTATTTGTATATTTCCGTTCTTTTAATGGTCATATTATCTATTTGTATGTGGCCAGAGTTTTTAACCATTTCTTCTCTTGAAATTACCATATATTCTGTCTTATCTTGGTTGATAACCAGCCCCATCTGTTGGGCTTTTTCCTTTAAGTGAGTCAATATTTCCTAATGTCTTTTGTTCATTTTCCCCTATAATATCTATATCATCTGCATAACCAAGCAGCTTGGATGTTCCTCCAATATCACATTCCTCCTTTACCTTCCTTACAACTTTCTCTAGAGCCAGATTGAAGAGTAGCGGCGATAGTGCATCACCCTGTTTCAAGCCAGATGTTATTTGGAAAGGGTCTGATTTCCTGCTTTTATATTTTACTATATTATAAGTATCTTCCATGCATAGTCTGTTCATGTTGATTAACTTCCTTGGTATTCCAAATTCCTGCATAGCATTCCATAGACTATTCCTATGGACACTATCATAAGCCTTTTTAAAATCCACAAAAATGTTATGGAGATCTCTTTTATATTCCCAATTTTTCTCGGCTATTTGTCGTAAGATAAATATCTGATCTATTGTTGATCTGTTTTGTCTAAAACCCGCCTGGTAGTCACCTAATATGTCTTCTGAATATGGTTTTAGTCTATTTAGTAATACTGCGGATAGTATCTTATAGCTTGTGGACAGTAGTGATATTCCTGTATAATTTTCACATTGGAACTTGTCTCCTTTCTTAAAGATAGGTATCAATAATGACTCTTTCCAGTCATGGGGTAATTCTTCTGTCCTCCAGATTTGTATTATTAGTTCGTATAGCTTTAGATGTAATGCATGGCCACCTGCCTTTATAAATTCAGCAGCAATTCCATCAGCCCCAGTTGCCTTATTGTTTTTAAGTCGTGTGATTACATATAGGATTTCTTCATATACAGGTTCTTCAATTTGTGGTTCACACGTTAGAACCTCTTCCTGTGGGAAAGTGTTACTTGGAGCTTCACAATTTAGTAATTCAACAAAATATTCTTTCCATGTGTTGCACATTTCCTCATTGGTATTTATCATATTCCCATTTTTGTCTTTTAAGCCATGTGTTTTGTGATGGCGCCCTCGTTTCATTGACTTCAGTTCTTTAAAAAACTTTCTGGATTCGGTTTTCTTGTGATTAGTTTCCATATCTTTGATTATATTACTCATATATTCTCGCTTCTGCTTCTTTTGTAGCCTCTTAACATTAATTTCTATATTGCTCTTCCTTTTGGATGTTGTTGATGTCATGTAACCATAAATGTCTGGCATTCTTTTTCCTAATGACTGCTTCTTCTCATTTTTGATTGAACCGTCTGTTATTTCTATGCGTGGTTAACACACCGAGACATTCTTCGGCTGTAGATTGAATTGTAATCTTGATGTTCAACCAAGTTTGGTCAACGCTTTCCTCCAACGGGTTTTGCAGAGTTTCAAGTTTACATTTTATTTCATCTGTAAATTTCTCTTTGACTATAATGTCTTGTAGTTTTTCTCTGTTATATGTTGGGTGTAATCTTTGTAATTTAGTATAGAAAGCTATCTTATGTCTTATTTTAAATTTTGCTCTAGCGAGGAAGTGGTCGCTGTTGCACTCAGTTCCTCTATAACTTCTAACTTGTTGTATGTTTGATGCATTTCTGTTGTTAATTAAAATGTGATCTATTTGATTATAGGTTCTCTTGTCACATGATTTCCAAGTTTGTTTGTGTATATCCTTTCTTTGTAGTCTGGTACTGCTAATCTGCAGTCCTTTGGTTTCTGCCAGGTTGATGACTCTCCATCCATTATCATTTGAAGTTGTATGTAGGCTTTCCATACCGGCCACTTTTTTATGAGTTTGCTCTCTACCTATTTTTGCATTGAAGTCTCCCAGCACAATCAGGATGTCCTGTTTGGAGGTTTCTTCTATGACATCTTCCAAATCATTATAAAAGTCTTCTTTAACGTCATCTTCTTTCTCTTCAGTAGGTGCATGTACATTAATCATCGTTATATTTTTCCTATTTACCTTTTATTCGTAATTTACTAATTCCTGTCATTAACAGCTTTAAAGTTAGAACTGTTCCCCATAACTCTTTTTTGATGACAAAGCCTGTTCCTAATTCATGTTTATTTTGGGTGTTTCCTCCATATATTACAATCATTCCATTTTGCTCTAAAGTACCCTCTCTTGGCCACCTTATTTCTTGAATTGCTGTTATATCCATTTGATATTCAACCAGCTCCCGGGTTAGTTCTTCAGCAGCTCGAGCTCGATATAGTGTCCTATCATTCCATGTTCCAAATCTCAAGAGTCCTTTAACGTTCCGAGATCGTTGTCCAAATAAGTCAGTCCGAATTTGAGGCTTATGTATCTGTTTCGTAACAAAATAGATTTTACAAAGGTGGGGATGTTAACCCACCGCTTCAACCCTAACCCGGAGGACCAGGGTGATTCTCTTTGTCTGTTCTTAACCCTTTGACCTGTCCGGCTTGGGAGGCCCTGCTGGAAGCTACACCACCGCCGGCATAGCTCTCAGAGTCATTGAGAAACTCAAGCTCCCTCACCACGACAAGGTGGAAACACCATCGGGGGATTATTATTATTATTATTATTATTATTATTATTATTATTATTATTATTATTATTTAACAATTCTGAGTTCTTGCTGGATAGAGCCATTTGTTCACTGTTCCATCCAATTGAATTGTAATATACATTTTGTGCGTTCCCTGTTCTTCCTGTATTCCATGCCGTGTGCCGTTGATGACCATGTATGGTCACAGCCTTCTGCCTAGTGTACCGCCGCCCATTTCCGTTACAGAAGTTCCTCCATGCAATGATGTCAAACTGTCCAGCATCTACTCTCTTGTTCCCCTCCCTCCCCCCCCCCTCCGGCTTTCCTCCCCTCCAGCTTTCCCAGTTCTAACAACATGCCCCTAGATTTCCACTTCTCATGACATGCCCAAAGAATGTGAACTGTCCTCTTCTGATGCGAGTTGCTAGTTCTCTTTGTGAGTCTGTCTAAACAACATCTAGAGTAGGACAATGGTCGGAGTATTTTGCAGTCTGTTCTATAGATTAAGTGTATAAAACTAGTTATATGATGATGATGATGATGATGATGATGATGATGATGATGATGATGATGATGAAGATGATGACGACGACGATGATAACAAATGCGACGACAACAACAACAATAATAATACCTTTATCAAAAACAACAATAACAATAGGAATATAATAACGACGGTAACAAGAATAGCAGCAGCAACATTAATAGCAACAACATTCGTAACCTCAATAACAATAATAACATGTATATAATAACAATATTAATAATAATAACGGACATAACAACAGCAATAATAATAATAATAATAACAATAACAACAATAAAAACGCATGCATATAGTAATACTAACAATAACAACAATACCAACAACAACAACACCAACAATAAACATCGTTTTAACAACCATTACCCCATACTGTGTAGCTAACTGGTGTACTACAAGTATCTCATATACTGTAGCAGAGTCTTCAGTTGTTGAGAGAAATCCTCACAAACAAAGCAGAAGACACAAAGATTAACCCTTAAGAAAGTCTATCCACTGTAGGAAACGAAGACCCTGTCGGCTCGTAGATTAGGGGTATGGGTTTTGGCCCCAGAAAATGACATCTCTCCTAACCGTTGCACAGGCACCAGAAGATAAAACTTGAAGCTGAACAATTGGGAAAAGACAGAAGGTTTGGGTATTCGGGCTACTTTTGCCTATAATAGAATTGCAGCCTCCAGAGAATTATCATCCACCCAGACCATATATTCTCAAAGTAAATAACTTCCAGTCTCACATTCACTCTCATCTAATTTGGTCTAATAATAGAAAAGTCTAAGATCAAGGTTTCATGTGTTTAAAAATATAAGTGTGAGATTTATTGTTTTTAATCTGTTGGAAAAGATCAGTGTCATGAGCTATTGGAGGGCCTAAAGCCGTTTCTGTTACCAGTGCGACGACCTACACTTAGGCTCTAGACGTAGGCCCAGCAGGTCTGTGGATCGGGCAAGTATGGTTCTTCCCACTGAGCTTAGAGTGATGCCTTCCTCGACTGCGCCTGTAAGGTCTAACACACCGTCCTGTCTCACTACGGTGCTTACTGGTAAAAGATTCTGCACTGCGTCTGCCTGGCGGCTGAGACACTCACTTGCTATTCTCGTCATTAGATCGGAGTTGGAAGCGTGATGGTGCAGTATGCAATCTCTGGAAGCTGAACAATTACACAAAGGCACGATCGTATGTTTCTGGTGAAGATTTAATACCTTACCTACCCCACGTGGCTTTCGGCCTAACATTCTAAGACGGCCTATCATCAGGCGAACACCTATCTGAAGATACAGAAACCTGTTCAATGGCGGTTCCTTCACTCTGTGAGATGACTAGCTGACATATAGTTCTAGACAAAGGAATAGCCACAGATCTTGTCCCTCCACAACCGTTGAAGCTTCATAGAAATGAAGAGAAATCAAACGTGAGTGAGAATTAGACTGAATGAAGTTAATTATTGTGAATCTCTCCGACAATCAAAGTGTATCAGAAACACTCATGAAGCATCCTATCTCACTACTGACCAATGGAAGTATACTTCTTCTTTTGCTGCGTTCATCCGGAGTGGTTTTTTTCCAGACGTAATGGCTGTCAAGAAGTGACGTTGGTTTCCCTCTATGATATGAGTTCATGCACTATAATGCAGCAACGTTCACCTCGAGATCTGTGTGGCTCTGGGGTATGATCTCTGTGAAGCTAAATGGCATGCGCCGACATGACTGCACAATATATATAGAACAGCATCACTATGTATTCCAAGAACAACTCAACAAATGTGAGGTAGAGCGAACTGTGGTATAATTACACACAGGTGACATCAGCTAACGGCTATGAGTGTGTATGCGCATCCAGTCTTGAGTCTTTCGCGCATCACAAGCACTCCCGTCCTTCCATCACGAATCGTCTCCCCAACCCACTGATAGTGTTAGGAACCCAGCTGGCTGTCTGCTATAATACTAATGCTTATATGATCATCGCCTACCTTCACTTGTACACTACTGGTACCCAATGTCTATCAGCCAACGTCTATGGCCCGATCATGATTAGACCCGCAAGCATCAACTTGCGACTCCAACGAATGTCAGCGATCGTGGCGTCAGTACAGCCCGGACTACCTCCATTCAATGGTGAGACACAAACCAGAGCTACTCCCTGTAGATACCGAAGACTGGCAGAAGCATAACGGCTGGAATTCCGTGACCGGTGGTAAAACACATCCTCTGGCTTCCCAAGCTGGATCACAACTCCCCCTTGAGCCGTTACGGCGTTAGGTGACGTATTCCCCTGACGTCTGAATTGCGTTCAATGTCGGTGTCACTATGTTCAACATTTGTGACACTTGGTATCTTCTTCTTTGATGCGCAAGCTCATCAATTGAATGTTGCCTCACTGTCATTTGCCATATGACAGCTTTGCCACCTCTACAATGAAAATGATTGTTAAAACATTTTCCATGTTATCTTGACATGCAAGAAAATGATGTCTGCGACGTAAATTACATCATATTGTGATAGACAACGAATTCACCGTCCTTGGAACTCAGTTTGTCAACGTGAATCAATCTAGATCGTGGGATATTGAACACCGGACTAAAATACAAGTCCCGAACACCGCCACCTTTACATTCTATAAATGATCCTTGAGATGTTATCGCGTTAAATGCCCGGCTACTTGAAACTAAATCAGGCTCAAACACCGCCAGTTCATATACTAAGACCTGTTATCGCGTATATATGTTGACACCTTAAAACTACTAACGGTCTCTGTGACCCCGAGTGCCGTTAGTTAAATAAAAAAACACCGTCCTATGTTGTATACTCAACGATCACATGATCCGTAGTCGACCACTGATCGTCCTTGACGTGAATACATATATCCACACAACTCCAAGTCGACCTGGTATACCATCATTTCTTTTCGCTACATCATGTCGATAGGGAAAACTATTCTCTATATAATATTCTATATCTGTAATGTGTAGTTTCTTCTATGTCTATAAATATATATATTTGTATTGTTTCATAAGTGTATGTGTTATTCTTATGTATGTACGTTTGTATTGATTGATTTACTTTCATACCTTTCTCTTCATTCGTCCATCATGAGAATGATACATATATGATGATTGTTTAACATACTACTGACAACACATATCAAACATCTGCTTAATTGATACTTCAAATGATAAATGATAGTTATATATAAAATTAATAATAATAATAATAATAAATAAAACAATAATCATTATTATTTGTCATGCAACGAGAACTAATTATATTTAACACCGGAAATGCACAATTATAGTTCTCCGTTACGTATATACCTACTGTATACAATTCCTGTATATTCATGAACTGATTGTTTTTCCAAGACTTAATTACACAAAGTATATCTAATACTTAAAACCTGCTACCAGTACTTTGTCCAAGACTGATGCTTTTTAAAACAATTCATCACCGACATCCACGATTCTAGTCTCTTTTCCTGAAATAACAATAATAACAAGTGACTATCTTACGTCTATACTTTCTTTAAAAAAAAAATATATATATATATATATATTTATAGCTACAGTCAATTTACTGAAATGTTACACTCTATTACCAAAAAAAAAAAAAATGCATATATATATATGCATAAAACTTTTATATTCTCTTTATTTTTATAGTCTACTGAGTATATCAGCTAAATTATTTTGTGTTCCAGAAATTGCAATTTCAGTTTTGCTCGGCTTTACCGTAAGACCAAACATCCGAATGCGACAATAAATCTGTCTAGGGATGTACGCATGATGTACTGTTTCAGTTTTATGGATATCGATGTCGTCGATATAGGATGCTATGTTTGTGATGTCCCTAAGTAGTAAATGTAAAATGATGAAGGAGAGTTCTGAAGACTAAAAAGAAGGTATAAGAATTCCTATAAACACAAAGGCGCTACAGGCGCGGTCATGTGTACAGAATCCTCCGCCATCGGTATCTGGTATCTGATATTAGTTATATGTTCTTGTCAGATATGATTTATAAAACTATATAAATTTCGCCATGCTCGCTATTACTAAGTCTATTTGAGCATAGGTTTTAGATAAAGATAATCGCTCATACACATCAAAAAAAATATGATTGTTAATATGAACAAGACAATGATAAGAATACGGTATACGGCACTTATAACAATATTCATGATGACAATACAATCACAACATCGCTACATGTTTTATTTAAGGCTAGTAAAATTCATTTTGAGATGACCAAGAATTTTCTTCCTAAAAGATATTTAGCCAATTTCTGAACAGAACAATGATAGAGTAATTTTATACCGCTTGTGTGATTCATATACCTTTCTCCCAGAGTACAAGACAAGATGTAGTAATTTCCTATACCCTTGTGGAAGAATGTATACAAAAGACAGTAAACAGGTATCATCCACCACAACACAACTATTTGATCTGAGAATGATCTGAGAACTGACCATCGAATGTGATTCCTGCAAGGGGATTTCAGATTCGCTATGCCGTGCCGTCAGGCGGACTGTTCGAATACGCTGTACAGTATCATCATATATACATATAATATGGCTCAGTTTCCGGCGCAAACCATATTGCAACATCTTATTCAAACTCACTGTAGCTTTAGCTATACATTTTACTACTTTGTTTGATATGATAGATAGCATACTACCTACTACGAAAACCAACCAGAAGAAAGTATCGACCAAACCAAATGAAGTATCTGTTTTCATAACCATATTCTTCGGTTCACAAGAAGGAACTGTCACTGATATAATATATGCCTGTGGTTGTCTATCCACCCGCGTGATGCCGTGTTGCAGCGTTATTGCTGCGGCTTGAACTGTATTAATATCTTTAGGTTCTACTACAATTGGATGTGATATGTGTGTGTTCGAAACCAGAATATCATGAGGTAATCGATTCTCTTTTTGTATTTGTGTACTATCAACGGTGTTTGCTACAATATGCTTCCTTTCCCATTCTGTTATGTCCTCAAGCGAAACATCACATAATTCAGGGATGTTTCCAATAAAGACATCCACAAATGGGTCAGGCAGCACAGCCACCTTTATTTTCCCAGAAATATATGGGCAGTTTATATCAGCCCAGGCAACTGAAAACTTTTCTCTTCTACCTCCAAAAGTTCTACAGGTCACATGTTCTCCAGTATAGTCGGTTTCATTAATCAGCTTTTTATGTATCCCAACTATACTCGACCCGGAATCACGGACCAAATTGCAGTTCTGTCCATTCACAATGGCCTGATGTACAACTAATGATCCATTGTTAATATGGACTGCATTTGTCTCCTGCACGGAGACCTGGTGACCACACGTCAAGTTGCCCTCTTTATGAAAAATCTGGCAGGTACTACAAGTCGGGTCGATGGGAGAATATTCTACCTCCACCGTATTTGCATGATTAGTGTCATCTGAGTCACTGTCACTACTAGATGTCAGCATCCCTATGTTTGCTTCTTTATACAGTTGTCTTAACGGACAAACTGAAAACATATGCCCAAAACTTTTACATTTAAAGCATTGTGTTTGTCTTTGATAGGTGTTAAATCTGTCTCTATTTCCAAGTGCTAATTTCTTTATGTAACTGTCAAACTGCGGGTGTTTGTCACACATCTGATTTGAGCCGTGGGTGAAACCACAGTATTTGCAAGTTGTCCACACACCCTTTTTCTCGTGTTTCACGTAAGGTTGATACTTTGGTTGTTGTTGTTTTTCCCTCCTTTGATATTGTCCACCAGACTGTTGTTGTGCTTTATATCCCTGCATCTTTGATTTATGAGGGAATCTCTCACATGCATTTGTCTCTACCAATGGGGAAAAACTATGATTAAATATGTCTTTATGGGCGTTGAAGAAAGACTCCCCTTTCTCATCCATCTGTTGAATATTTGAACATTTCTGTTCAATAAGAACAGTAGACATAGATGGAGGAACCGCCGAAATCATCTTGTCTCTAACAATTAAGTCACGTAACTTCTTATAGTCGTTATTGACATTCGCTGAACGAGCCCATTTATCAAATGAGTCAGAGAAGAGAAGTCAAGGAACGTCTGTCCTGCTTTAGGAACAAGATTTTTAAATGCTGTACGAAGGCCAAATTCGTCCAAGCAAAAATGAGACAGTAGTCTATTTCGAATGTATGAGTAATCACTACGTAATTCATCTGGGATTAGTTCTACAACCTGTAAAGGTTCACCACTTAAGTGTCTATGTAGTAAAACTGCCCATTCGGTTTCTGCAACCCCGTAGTGTCTCATGATTAATTCAAACTTAGTTAGCCATGCAGAGACGGAATCAGAGTTGGAATAGGTCTTGACCACCCCATTATATTTCTTAATGGCATCTGTGGAATGTGCCTCTACTTTGTTCCTAGCGATCTGTTCATCCTTGTCCTTCTCGTACTGTTTCATTTTGAAGTTATTCTCCAATTCTTTTTCCTTCAGAAGCTTTTCTGTATTCAATTTCTCAAGATTAAAAGCCATCTCTTTTTCCCTTAATTGTGCCTCTCTATCTAGTTTTTCCTTCTCTGCAGCAATTTGTAATGCTATCCTTTCCTTATCAGCGACCAATTGAGCTGCAATTCTATCATTTTCTGCAGCTATCCTCTCTTTATCTGCTGCAATTTGAGTTGCAATTCTTTCATTTTCTGCAGTCATTTTTTCTCTTTCAAATAATCTTTGTTTCTCTTGTTCATCTAGTCGATCTTTTTCCAACTGTCTTACAGCCGCTCTTTCCTTCCTTACGTGAGCCTGAAAACTTGCAAATTGTTTCTCAGACCACGTTATCAGATCCTGTGCTGTCAAACCTGCCTCTTTCCCAATTGCAACAAAATCCTGCAACGATGTCATGTTGTTATGTTTTCACAATATTCAACAATAAACACAAGAGATAAATGAAGAAACTAGTTTACCACAAAAGAGACAGAGCTTATAAGTATCACAATCGACAGATAAAGTATAATAAAGTAGAAAGAAATACTTGATAAATTCTAATTAGATAAATTAATAATGAAAACTAACAAATAATTTTATAATAGACAAGACCTATAACTTAGCAGTTAAAGTATAGACAGAGTTAAAGTTCTTTAGATTCAAGAATTTAGCAAAGACATCCTATTATTATGTAAACACATCAATAATGCACCGCGAATAAGAATTCATAGCACAAAATTGTGTATCGCGCCTATGACGTCATCAAAGTTGCGATAATAAAGAAAAATAAATGCGTGCAAAATTACAGTATTTTGACTATAACTAATTACTTAAAAAACACAAACAAATATAATACTCAGCTCAAGAATCAGCAAACATTTTCCAATAGTTTGATCGTAGACCAATCCAATCGATTTGATAAATGATTATGTTCGTAATAATGGTGTAGAAATAATCTTCAATAGTTGTCCAATCCAATCGATTTGACAAATAATTCTGTTCGACGTTACTCAGCGAACACCAATCTGATGAGTTAATGTGTAGAACGGTTTCTTTACAAGTACACTCCTGAAATCCAAAGTCTGCGCAATTTCATAAATGATAATATTGCGTCGATTTCGTTGTACTGAGGCGTTAATCCATCAAGTTTCCGTTGTGGTTTAAAATGTTGAACTGTCGTAGGTTAAACAAACCTTTCCTAGATATTTGAAATTACGAGAATAACACCCTAGGCATGATGCCTGTGATCAGCCTTAGAAGGAGCCTGACTGATGTGAGTGTTATTTGCTACCGAATGTAGCTATCAGGTTGAGCAATATCTTGTAATGCTCTGTCGATATGCACCAGGATAACCACTGTGCGTTGATACAACTTCAGCGAGGCGTTGACAATCTCGCAAACCTGAACAGCAATGAAAAAATCAATTTCAGTGGAACATATGTCACTGTGACGAAATGTTGTTGGTTTACACGACAAAATCATCCAGAGAAGGTGACATATTGAAGATCCGACCACCACTGAATCTGCAAATCTCGATATAAATCAGTCATCAATAATCTTCCCGTAGCAAGTGTGTCTCCTATGTATAGTGGCATCTATGTTGATCCAAAATGGTGATTGATAGTTTTTTTCAAATATAGTATAATTAGACTTTCAATCTCGCTCCTAGAATGAGTATAATACCATGCGAGCAAATGTTCTCCATCTGGGCCAACAATCAGAGCGATAATGTCAATATGCGGCCTCAGATAATCGAGTATAGCACAGATGTCCTCTCCAGCATCAATAAGACGGTCTCCAACTGACACTGACAGTGCGGTTAATCATTGACAAGATGACAAGACAATTGAACAAACGAGGATGCGCCACTTGATCACCAGCAATTGATCGGCATGATCCTCACATATACAGATAATTTGCTTGTTATTAGGCTGAGAATATGACCGCCACAATGTCCTTCACAGATTTGCAACCGTCATCTCAAACAGTTTTCTCCAGTCAAACAAGGTAAAATCCACTGATTGTGTCTCTGTACCGTATCTGTACAATCAACTATTGTCCTTGACTCACTGACCACTCCTCTGGTTCATATTTCATCGGACGATGTCCCCATGTCAAGAAGTGACGTTGGTTTCTCTCTATGATATGAGTTCATGCACTATAATGCAGCAACGTTCACCTCGAGATCTGTGTGGCTCTGGGGTATGATCTCTGTGAAGCTAAATGGCATGCGCCGACATGACTGCACAATATATATAGAACAGCATCACTATGTATTCCAAGAACAACTCAACAAATGTGAGGTAGAGCGAACTGTGGTATAATTACACACATGTGACATCAGCTAACGGCTATGAGTGTGTATGCGCATCCAGTCTTGAGTCTTTCGCGCATCACAGGCACTTCCGTCCTTCCATCACGAATCGTCTCCCCAACCCACTGATAGTGTTAGGAACCCAGCTGGCTGTCTGCTATAATACTAATGCTTATACGATCATCGCCTACCTTCACTTGTACACTACTGGTACCCAATGTCTATCAGCCAACGTCTATGGCCCGATCATGATTAGACCCGCAAGCATCAGCATGCGACTCCAACGAATGTCAGCGATCGTGGCGTCAGTACAGCCCGGACTACCTCCATTCAATGGTGAGACACAAACCAGAGCTACTCCCTGTAGATACCGAAGACTGGCAGAAGCATAACGGCCGGAATTCCGTGACCGGTGGTAAAACACATCCTCTGGCTTCCCAAGCTGGATCACAACTCCCCCTTGAGCCGTTACGGCGTTAGGTGACGTATTCCCTGACGTCTGAATTGCGTTCAATGTCGGTGTCACTATGTTCAACATTTGTGACACTTGGTATCTTCTTCTTTGATGCACAAGCTCATCAATTGAATGTTGCCTCACTGTCATTTGCCATATGACAATGGCAGTGTGTCTCGTTATGCACCCTTGGGCCAAAACCCTAAGGCCTGGAAGTATACTATGATTAACTTCTGTTGGCTCCTGACACTTCTAGCAATCATGACTTTACTATGAACCAAGACGTCTAATAACCAAACTAGAATCCAATTCCGAGTACAAATCTAAATATCAAGAATTTGCTTGGAACCTAGAATTCTGAACAATCAATCAAGAACTCAAATCAGCCAAGAGTTAGATTCACACTACGAATTCCAAACAACCAAGAGTGT
>JACEFZ010004546.1:25000-186020 GCA_014155875.1 Cepaea nemoralis
TATATATATATATATATATATATATATATATATATATATATATATATATATATATATATATATATATATATATATACACTAGCTGACCCGGCCCGGCTTCGCCCAGTCCCTGGTGGGGAGCATCTCATTTAATTCATATAAGTAGTCATATAAGTTCTCGTTCCCGTTACCGACTGTCTGTCTGTCTGTCTGTCTGTCTGTCTGTCTGTCTGTCTGTCTGTCTGTCTGTCTGTCTGTCTGTCTTTCTGTCTGTCTGTCTGTCTGACCCGGCCCGGCATCGCCCAACTCCTGGTGTGGAGCATCTCATTTAATTCATATAAGTAGTCATATAAGCTCCCGTTCCCGTTCCCGACTATCTATCTGTCTGTCTGTCTATATGTCTGTCTGTCTGTCTGTCTGTCTGTCTGATCCGGCCCGGCTTCGCCCAGCCCCTGATGGCGAGCATCTCATTTAATTCATATAAGTAGTCATATAAGTTCCCGTTCCCGACTGTCTGTCTGTCTGTCTGTCTGTCTGTCTGTCTGTCTGTCTGTCTGTCTGTCTGTCTGTCTGTCTGTCTGTCTGTCTGTCTGTCTGTCTGTCTGTTTGTCTGTCTGCCTGTCTGTCTAATCATTTATTGGTTGCAGTTAGAACAACCTTACATAAACGAAGACCAACTTACAAAAAGCATTAGAAAGAGCACTTGAAAGGTCTTTACATCTTCCCCAACAATTAACTTGGGTAAATGGAGCGGCGGCAGCAGCATCAGCAGAAGAAGGAAAAGGAGGAGTAGGAGCTGGGAGGAGGAAGAGGGAGGTGGAGGAGGGAGGAAGAGAGGCGGAGAGAGGAGGAGGAGGGAAGAGGAGGGAAGAGGAAGGAGGAGGAGGAGTAGGGAGGAATAGGAGGGAGGAGGAGGTATTAGGAGGAGGAGAGAGGAGGTAGGAGAAGGGAGGAGGAAGGAGGAGGAAGGATGAGGAGGCAGGAGGAGGAGGCAGGAGGAGCGAGGAGGAGGAGTAGGAGGAAGGAGGGGGGAGGGAGGAGGAGGGAGGAGGAGGAAGAGGGGGGAGGAGGAGGGAGGAGAAGGAGAAGAAGAAGGAGGGAGGAGAGGAACGCAGGGGAAGGAGGAGGAGGAGATGGAGGAGGAGGGAGGAGGAGGAGGGCGGAGGGAGGAGGTGGAGGGAGGAGGAGGGAGGAGGAGGAAGAGGGAGAAGGATGAGGGAGGAGAAGGAGGGGAAGGATGAGGATGGAGGAGGAGGAAGAGGGAGGAGGAGGAGGGAGGTGGAGAGAGGAGGAGGAGGAGGGATGAGGGGGAGGACGTAGGAGGAGGAGGGAGGAGGAGGGAGTAGGAGGAGAGAGGAGGAGAAGGGAGGAGGAAGGAAGAGGAGTGATTAGGAGGAGGGAGGAGGGAGGAGGAAGAGGGAGAAGGAGGAGGGAGGAGGAGGGAGGGAGGAGGAGGAGGGAGGAGGAGGAAGAAGGAGGAGGAGGAGGGATGTGGAGGGAGGAGGAGGGAGGAGGTAGAGGTAGGAGGAGGGAAGAAGGAGGAGGAGGGATGAGGAGGGATGGAGGAGAAGGGAGGAGGAGGGAGGAGGGGGAGGAGGTAGGAGGAGGAGGGAGGAAGGGGGAGGAGGGATGAGGGGGAGGACGGAGAATTAGAAGGAGGGAGGAGGAGGGAGTGGGAGGAGAGAGGAGGAGAAGGGAGGAGGAAAGGAAGAGGAGTGATTAAGAGGAGGGAGGAGGGCGAGGAGGTAGGAGGAAGAGGGAGGAGGAGGGAGGAGGAAGGAGGAGGAGGAGAAAGAGGGAGGAGGAGGGAGGAGGGGAGAGGAAGAGGGTAGGAGGAGGGGAGAGGAGGAGGAGGATTTTAACGCATATGCCTGTAGACAACTGCAGCGAAAAGGTGGGTCTGTCTATCTATCTGACCCGGCGTGGCTTTGCCCAGCTCCTGGAGGGTAGCGTCTCATTAAATTCGTACAACAACAAAAGTAACTTAAAAGAATGTCCTTCCACACACCATCCATTATTTTTAATGAAAACTCTTTCTAATCACCTGCATGACTACAGTAATTTCTTAAGCATAAATAGATGAGTTACAATGTTAAGCATTGTGCATTATTTTTATGAAAACTTTGAAAATGCCTTAAAGATTGTATCATTATTTATTATAACTCATATGCCGGTATATAACTATGGACAAAGAGTTTATAAATCTTTGAAAACGATGCCACAATATGACTATAAGGTATACAGAAAAGTTATTCCCCTTGAAATAACTTTTACAGAGTTAGGTCCCCTGAGATATATGAAATTATAATGAGAAATGGAAAGTTAAATAATATTGGGTAAGCAGCCGATTTCACACTAAAAAAATATGACAGTGGGCCGCGCTGAAATGAAAGGAAGACTTGTAGAAAATTTCATCTTAATCGGATGGGCCGTTCGCGAGCGCATAAAGGACATACGGACATACAGACAGACGGAGATCGCCTTTTATATATAAGATATATATATATTGCCACTCTGATCAAGAAAGATGTCCAGTATGTGACCTCATGTGGTAGATAACATCACAAAAGAAAGGGCAGTCTACCAACTGGATAATATATCTAGTGCAATATCCGTTTTATTACATACGAAGATCATCATCATCATCAAGTGCCCTGCCAGCTGGCGTAGGTGTCGATGGCTCTCCACAGATCTCGGTCTTTGGTGTTCTGGATCAACTCTGCCGATGATATTCCTCCATGCCACCGTCTCAATCCGTAAAGCAATATTTCTCTTGGTCTGCCTCTGCCTCTCTTTCCCTCGATCTTTCCAGTTGGCACGATGTTCTCCAATGCCTCTCTTCTCATCGCATGACCAAAGAAAGGTGTTTGTCTCTTTCTTATTATCGTATGCCGTTCTCCCTGGTCGAGGGGTTAGCAGCTTTCTCCGTAACCCCGAATACTCTCGTGGTTGACGTGAGCGCACGAGAATTGGAAGCGGTTCGAGTCGCGCCAGTGATTTATGAGAGTATGGAGCCGGTCGCTCAGAAAGCAATGGCAAACTACTGAGCGTAATCTTGCCAAGAAATCAACAATCAGCTGAAAGATGCTGATGTTGACAGCGATGTCCTGTAAAGGATATGCAAAACATTTTTTAATAGTTTTTATTGTTGTATAAAGTGTTCTAGTTTCATTAGCCTAGTTTCAGGCAGTCGTTGTTAGTTACTCTGGCAGTCCAAGGAATTCGCAACATTCTTCTTAAAAACCACATCCATGTTGCTTCTAAGTTCTTCCTAATTTGTTCATTTACATTCCAAGATTCGATGCCATACAGCAACACTGGTTCTGTACAGCACCTTAGCACTCTCATTCTTACATTCAATTATATTGACTTATTGCATAAGTTCTCTTCATTTTCTGAAATGCTGCCTTTGCCTGCCCTATTCTGCTCTTAATCTCTGATTTACATCTTCCTATCTGATGTTATAAGTGCCCCTAGGTATTTAAAATTATCCACTTGGTTAAGAATTTCCCCTTCTATTTATATGTCACATTTTGGTGTCCCCGTTGCTAGTTTGATGAATGGAGTCCCTTAACATTTCCCATTGTTCATTTTTACTCTGTATTTTAGCTATTGCATTGTACATATTTTTCACAGTCACTCTGTATTGTTCTTGAATTTCATAATCTAATTTCAGAACCCCTTTAATTAAGGCTGCTATAAATACTGAGAAAGAAGACCAGCTATCAAAAATTCAAGATATGGAAGAAATGACATCAGATACTCTACAAGAGATAGTAACACTGCTCAGTATCCAGGCAGCCATACTCAAACCAGAAGATGCAAGAACACAGACAGCAGAAGAAGCAGCAGAGGAAGGATGATATCGCTCACCACCAAGATCCTACTGGCGAACACCAAAAAGATTGCGAAGGCAACTCACGACGGGGTAATAGGAGGAGCACCAGGAGAGACGGCAACTGGTAAAGTTCAGTGAAGGAAACAGCACCATAAGACGGGGTGGGTACCCAATTACTCCAGACCTCAACAAGTGCGCGACTCTGCCGAGACATGAAAAACCCCAAGAAGAGGGGAATGAATACAGTCAACACATCAGAAGCCGGGAAGCTGACAACAAGCAGCCTAAAGTACGAAAGACAATCTACAAGTCACACCATAAACACCCCAATTACAGCCAAGTCGAAAAATCGAAGGCTGAACGGGCGTATTCGTACACAGGATTGGATTGGATTAGATTGGATTGGAGTCTTTTCCGGACGTGATTGCGTTATGCCTGTCTGTTTGCAGCGGAGCTCCGATACTGCGCCTTTAGGCCGACACATCCGTCTTCTTCTAGCGTTTGTTGACCGAGTTTACCTTCCCTGGTTTTCGACGGACTTTCGACTCTCACTTTTGTGGTGTCACCTACATCCCAGCTGGTCAAGTTAGAACGGCCGGAGATATACCGGTCAGCACTCAAAGAAAGGCATGGGCAAACCATGGGAATTCCCTGTCATCCAAGGAGGTTTCCATATTTGCAGAGCCGACACATGGCGCTGTAGTGCTGGGCTCACCGAGGGAATCATCATGTTCTGCACATGCTTAGACACACATCCGTATATTGGGCATTTCGTTAGCCACAGGCCGCTGCCCACTGCAAACCAGGAGAGTTTTCGGTTCGGACTTTCCACAAAATGGGTTTGCTAGCCAAGCAATATTCCAATTCGCGCCACTCGTGACGCTTTATCCACATTTTGGCTAAGCCCACACAGTGAATCTTTGGTGCTGACATTCCACGTAATGGATTTGCTGTTTGAGGTGTTCAGCTGCAATAACTCTTGGTCGAAAAAGCATATAATATGTGTTACCTTAGTTTTCTTTCTAATACATGAATTTGGTGAAAAAACACTCCCGTATCTTACCTCTTACTTGGTCGGTTTATCACTGTTTCGGCATTATGACATAACTATGACAAAACCTCGCTACGTATCATTTACCGCTATCCCTTTTTGTTAGATCCAAACCAATCTTTTGTTTGGAACTGAATCTGTTAAAAGGCGAAAGGATCGACTTCATTGCACCGAGATGTATCCCATATGGCCCAGTTTCATTCCGCAGGCAGGCTTGCCGAACGCGTCGCACAAAGTACGAAATACGCAACTCCAACAACAAACCCCAGGGTTTCTCCGAGAAAACTGCACTCGTGAATCAAACGACGTACTGTCGGAATCGAACCCACAACCTTCAGAACGCGAAACAGGTGGCTTAACCACTTCGCGTGTCCTGTGAAGAACTCTACTCCCATAACGGTCTATTTATCTGTCTCTCCACTGTAAGCCTCTGTTGTGTCATGTGTAAACTACCTATCACATCTTGAATCCATCTGCGTTGTGGTCTTCTTCTTGTCCACCTCCATGGCACACAACATGAGAGGAATCACCATGGGGACGTGACATCAATACCATTAGATATGAGAGGAATCACCATTGGGGGACGTGACATCAATACCATTAGATATGAGAGGAATCACCATTGGGGGACGTGACATCAATACCATTAGATATGAGAGGAATCACCATTGGGGGACGTGACATCAATACCATTAGATATGAGAGGAATCACCATTGGGGGACGTGACATCAATACCATTAGATATGAGAGGAATCACCATTGGGGGACGTGACATCAATACCATTAGATATGAGAGGAATCACCATTGGGGGACGTGACATCAATACCATTAGATATGAGAGGAATCACCATTGGGGGAAGTGACATCAATACCATTAGATATGAGAGGAATCACCATTGGGGGAAGTGACATCAATACCATTAGATATGAGAGGAATCACCATTGGGGGAAGTGACATCAATACCATTAGATATGAGAGGAATCACCATTGGGGGACGTGACATCAATACCATTAGATATGAGAGGAATCACCATTGGGGGACGTGACATCAATACCATTAGATATGAGAGGAATCACCATTGGGGAAGTGACATCAATACCATTAGATATGAGAGGAATCACCATTGGGGAAGTGACATCAATACATTAGATATGAGAGGAATCACCATTGGGGGACGTGACATCAATACCATTAGATATGAGAGGAATCACCATTGGGGGACGTGACATCAATACCATTAGATATGAGAGGAATCACCATTGGGGGACGTGACATCAATACCATTAGATATGAGAGGAATCACCATTGGGGGAAGTGACATCAATACCATTAGATATGAGAGGAATCACCATTGGGGGAAGTGACATCAATACCATTAGATATGAGAGGAATCACCATTGGGGGACGTGACATCAATACCATTATATATGAGAGGAATCACCATTGGGGGACGCGACATCAATAGCATTACATATGCGCAGGCTTGTCCATAGACATATTTGTTAGTCCCATCCCATCCCATCCCATGGCAATTTATGCCTGACACATCCCATCCCATGGGACCTTTTCCTTATGGGATTCCCATGGGAATAACACTCCAAAGGCCAAGCCTGGCAGGCTTGTCAATGGGACATGTTTTCCTGTCCCATCCCAAAACATGGTAATTTATGCCTGTCCCATCCCGCCCCATCCCGTGGGACCTTTCATAATATTCTCATGGCCAAGCTTGAACATGCGGATGATACAGTGTTAATTGCATATAATGAGTAGTTTCTGCAACAATTAGTAGATACGGTTGCTGCACACAGTGAACAACTGTATGAAGACACAAATTATGGTCGTCACTGGGAAAAAGGAAATACCATAATGTAATATACAAATAAACTACTGAACGTAACACTTGCCTAGTACATCAACGGCAGCTGAATCATGCTGGTGTTGACTGCAAAGTCCAGTAATGGATACGCAACAATAAAAACAAAATATGCAAGTAAATGGGAATATTCTGAAATAAGTGAATTGGTAGCCTACAGCTATCTTGGAACAGTCATAACATATGATGGGAGTTGCCTTGACGAGGTGCTACATAGAACCTGCAATTTTGTATGGATGTGAAGCGTGGATAATTAATTATTAGACAAACTGAAAAACAAATCTTATGGATATGGAAATTTGGTTTCTGGGAGAAAATGCCACGGACAGACAGAAAAACCAATTACCAAGCCGTACCAGAAGCACACAAACATCGTAAATTGATTACAGAAATTAGACGTAGACCGTCACAATGTTTTGGACATGTTATTTTCATTTTCTATGTTTTATATTTTATTACCCGTCCCCGCCCCTCTTTTGTATTTTAAATTTAAGTTCATCATTGTAGAGTTCGTTGTAAGGTATGTGCACTGTGTCTGTGTTTAGTATATGACATTTTTGCAGGAGTTACTCGTACCAAACGGTGTTTATTTCCTTTTGTTAGATCCCACTGCAACCGTTACTTGTCTGATGAATATTGCAGCTCGTTTCGATCAATGTAATGTTTCAGAGGTAAAAATGTAGAAATCTAAAAAATAGGTATCAAGGGAAATAAATTGAAATGATGTTTTGTAGGAGTAAGGGAGACAAGAAAAGTGAATTTATTGACATGTAAGTGAAGGTGTTGAAATGCAAATGGTTAGTTTGAAGAAAACATACCATAATATCTAATGAAAGATACTTTCACTCTAATCAAGAACTACTAAAATAAATTAAAATAATTGCGATATCTTAGATTTCCAGCATGTGACTTCATGTGGTAGATAATATCACAAACCAAAGGCATAATACGGAATAATATATCCATTGCTATAAGCGATTACTGACGACAATATAAATAGTGTGTATTTTTTCTAATATTTTTGGCAGGCACATGTGCTTGTGCCTCATAATGATATCAAAGACCACTCCAAGATAAGCGGCTACAGAATCATTACGATGCAGAATACTGTTGGCAAGCTACTGGAGAAAATTGTAGCACACAGACTTGCTTGGGACTTGGAACAGCTCGGCTGCTTCCCGCCCACACTTGGAGGATACAGACGCAACAAAGAGTCATGGCTGAATGCGGCGGTCTTTGCTCAAGATGTTTACGAAGGATTTCAGGTCAGAGAAGAGACATGTGCGGCCGCCATAGACTTAGAGGACGCATATAACAGAGTATCTTTCGAGCACTTGATGCAAACCCTCCTCAGACTGAAAGTGCACCCTCACCTTGTACGATGGATAGCTGCAGTTCTACTCCAAAGGAAGGTGGTGCTAAGATGCGGGAGTTGGTCTTCTGAGCCGATAACGATATGTCCAGGATTGCCGCAGGGTTCACCACTGTCACCAGTACTATTCAACGTGTATACGGTGCCGATCACTGAACAACAGTTGGATGGGAGGGGTAGGACTCTATCATTCGTTGACGACATCCTCGTGTATCGACAGGGTCGAGATAGACAGGCGGTGGCCAACTATATGCAGGGCGAACTAGATCGAATTTCCTCATGGTGTGCTGATGCCGATGCCCTTGTCAACCCTGCAAAGGCAACGGTTACATGGTTCTCACTAAACAACCATATTGTGAAAACAGACCTGCCGGCAGTAAGAATGGATGGGAGCATTCTGAGTAGAACCCAGTCAATGACATATCTTGGCGTGAGGCTTGATCGTAGCCTGTCCTTCAGAGATCATGTCGATTATGTCATAACGAAGGCTCGAAAAGGTTTGGCAGCAATGAGAGTCATGGCGACTGCCAATATCGAGCAAAGACTGCTATTACTTCTGTTCCAAGGACTTGTGCTTTCACGCATCGAGTATGCCCTGGCAATCCTCACTGTCAGCCCTACACAGATTGGAAGACTTGAAAAGGTACAAAACGAAGCCATGCGCATCATTTTGGGCTGCACGAGAGACACCAGCTGTGTAGCAATGAGATACCTCCTTGACTTCCCGACAATGGAACACAGGATCAAGATCTGGAGAGCTCGTGCATACTTAAAAATAAGTGCAGATGAGCAGCACCCTCTGCATGACGCTGTATTCAGAGAAAAGGGTGACAGGCTAAAGAGGGGCAAATCATGGATGGGTCGGGCGGAAGATGTCGTCGGACAGGTCTGCAGTCTTACCAGTATCAACCCCGGCAAGGAATGAGTGCCGGTGCCTCCAGCTTTTAAGTGTAGCCTTCTCCTGCATTATCACACTCGACAGACGGTGCAGAGAGCAGAACCCTGCCGCTGTCAATGCAGAGGTTAACGCGCTCATCTATGATCACTCAGATAGCCCCGAAGTGCTCATCTATACAGATGGATCTGTTGTAAAGCAGCAGAGAAGTGCGTGGGCATTTACAGCCCGTTCAGCGGGCCGAACCGTTCAAGAATCCAGTGGTGCCCACTCTATGACCACGAGCAGCATGACGATGGAGGTGATGGCAGTTACACAGGCTTTCATATGGCTGGAATCACAGCATTATACCAACGTGTGTGTACTAAGTGATTCAATGAGCATGATTCAGAAGGTCGAAGCTGGATCTGTACGTAGACAGTGGACTGAGTCGCTGCGGAAGTCTGTTGTCCGCAAAGTCACCTTCATCTTCGTCCCGGGACATGCGGGAGTCGAGGGAAATGAACGAGCTGATAAATTGGCTGGCTCTGCACCCCCTGTAGATGGCCAGCCCATGGATCGTGCCGATGTTATTAACGCCCTTAAAGATATGGCGAGAACAGAGGATTTTGACGCCAGTGATTCCACATCGCTTTCCAGGATGAAAGACCTGGGAGTAAGAATCGGCACAGCCAGACGCGAGAGGTACATCGGGAAAACAAAGCGCCTCGTCAACCAACACAGAACTGGCACTATTAGCCACCGGACGCTGATGCATATGCTGGGGGGAGGATCTGAGCACCTATGGACATGTCCGGAGTGCAACGAAGATACCCCAACTAATAACTGATAACTGATAACTGAATTATATCAAATATGGTTGTAGAGACTTTTAATGGAGCGAAAGAACAGATAATACCGATGTTTGTCTTTGATACACAAGTGGATTACAGCAGTCGCTGATGTTTGCCTTAACGCTGGAGTTATATTTGATCCTAGCAAAGACAATCCGCCATTTGAGATGTTCATTTGCAATAACCCTCAGTCGCCGAACATGTAACATGTTTTACCTTAGTTTTCTTTCTAATACGAGAATTTGGTGACAAAACACACCCGTCTCTTACCCCTTACTCATCACTGTCTCTGGAGAGCTCGAGCATACTTAAAAATAAATGCAGATGAGCGGCACCCTCTGCATGAAGCTATATTCAGAGAAAAGGGTGACAGGCTAAAGAGGGGCAAATCATGGATGGGTCGGGCATAAGATGTCGTCAGACAGGTCTGCAGTCTTACCAGTATCAACTGTCAGAGTCTTAAACTTGGCTCGTTATCCCTAACACATGTGAGACAAGTACAAGTACAACATGATTGGACTTAGAGACACAACGACACGAAGTTCAATGGATTTATTTACCGATCACATGCAATACGATCTAGTTTGGCATGTGATACTCATTACAATACAGATATGATACATCAATACACTTACAGACAACCCACAGCTTACAGTCTATCTCACAAGATGTACAAGCACTCGACTTTCGGGCACAGAACTACACAAAGCCTTTCTCTCTCTATACGTCCTGTCTGGTCCAAGTACCCCAGTTTGTCTGTTTCTAGCAAAGCGCTTGCCCTCTGTGGCTGGACGCACGAGGCCTGCAGTGCGTCTTGCTTTGTCCTTGCCTGACCGCTGCTTGTCACGTCAGCCAGCAACCTCGCGGGCAGGTAACTAATACTCGCCTGGCGGGCGTAACGATGTTACTGCATCCCGGCTGGGGACTATTCGCCTGGCGGGCGTAACGATGTTCCTGCATCTCGGTTGGAGACATTCCAGATTCTGACACGCTCCCCCGGGGCTTCTCCATAAAAGATGTCATCTTTCATGTATACTCTATATACATACCGGGTTAATATTTTAACCATGTCAGAATCGATCCCTCTGTTGTTATATGCATTGGTATAGAAATACATAATAATACATATATTGGCATAGAAATACATAAGAAATGCAAGTTGTATTTTAAGACATGTGGTGTTCAATTTTTACCACTTGCCAAGTTTCATCCTCTCGATGGATGATTACCTGAGTTGCAATATTGACCCAATCAGATCGGTAGCACCAGCTTTCCAAGCAACTACCTCGCAACCTCGAAGAAAAATAATAATATGCTCTTTGTAACCAAAAAACATCTGGTAAGACCGTAATACGACTTTTTATAAGCCGTATTCAACGTTCGAGTTCCGACCTCATTTGGCCATGAGCTCTTCCGTCGGTCTACAACGTCGGTAAACCTATACCATGCCCAGTTGATGACTTCTTGGAGTGTTAACAATCTGGCAACACCATGGCTAATTATATACAACACATATTCGAATACATTTCAATTTATCGCCCTTGGTGTAATAATGTAATAACAATTAAATGAAAGGGACATAATTTTAAACACTTTTAAATATAATAATTTACAATTATTCTTTTATTTCTCAGCGTCATCGCTTGATGCTTTTCCATACTAGCGAAAAAATGTCGATAGTATGAATAAGTTAATCACGATATGATTCTAAGATTACACTAGTTGAAACACTATTAATACACAATTCGTGTATTCGAAATTGATGATTCTTAAACATTTTAGAAGCGTCATACCTTTTTAAGGTTTTGTTTATCGTCTGCTAATTTTGGACTATATTTATAAATTATCCGGAAGTACACACGAACAGCTGATGTTGAAAAATTCTATAACACACTTGTTCCGGTTTGATGTAGCAACTCGGAATGTAACTGTTCTGATAGTTCATGTGTTGGATGTTTCGTTGTAAAACTTCTTGATTTCGATTGACTGCAGTGGTGTAAATGTCAAAGTTCAGTTTACTCTTTCACACACGGATTAAAAATATCACTGGATATGTTCCACTCGCAGATACCACTGATAAATGGGATAGTTCGCTTGCGGTAAGTTCAGAGCGAATGTGGCACTGTTCTTGTTTCGTAATTTATTTACAATTAATATTGTTCACTTTCTACCACACACTACACAATTATTCACGACAATTACTATGATAATAATAAAATAAGAACACTATATATAGTGGGAATGAACCCTATCACATCACATAGTAGACATACGCAGCTTTTCGTGGAAAAAAAATCTTCACTGATGGCTGTGTTGGTCTGAGTGTATTTAACACACTGCACTCAGACATTAGTGCTTACTGGGTCGGTCGGACAACGGGACAACAGATCGGCAATTGTGTTGGTTCTGCCTGCAATATGTCGAACTTCAAAGCTGTAATCTTGAAGTTTAAGAGACCAGCGCGCTATCATTTGGTTGGTAGGTATTCCTGAAGTAATAAATTTCAATGGACTATTGTCGGACTCAACAATGAAATGACGTCCAAGGAGGAATCTGGGAAATTTAGTTATACCCTCCACTAGAGCAAGGGCTTCCAACTGCGGTGTCGACCAAGCACGTTCTCTAGGTTTTAATTTTCTAGAGAAGTAGTACACAGGATGTAGGATGTTATCATGTTCCTGTAACAGATCTGCTCCAATTGCTACGGAGCTCGCATCTGTGCGTAATCTGAAAGAAATAAGAAAATTTGGCAATTTGAGAATGGGATTCTTTAAACTATTCTCAGAGAAATAAGATAACACTTTCTGGAATGCAAATTTTAGGCATTCATTGTTTACAATATTTTCAGGTTGATCTTTCGTTAGTAGGTTAGTAAATTTTTCAGTCAGTTCAGCAAAATCAAGTATGAACTGTCTATAATAATTTAGTAATCCTAACACACTTCTGACTTGCTTTTTCGTAGTCGGAAGTGAGAGTTTCAGTATTTTGGACACGATGTTATCGTCTGTCGTGACAAAGCCATTAGATATTTTGTACCCCAAGAAGGATATTTCCTGATAGGCTATGTCTACTTTTGTCGGCTGTACCGTCAGTCCGTGCTGTCTGATCCGTTCAAATGTCTGCTGTAATGTCTTTATATGGTCTGTCATTGTCTTTGTGTGAACACAAATGTCGTCCATGTAACAGATAATGTTTGGTATGTCCACTAGTAAAAGTCGTGTCATAAGTGCCGAATGTCGCTGGGGCATTGACCAGCCCAAATAGAAGTTTGCACCATTCGTACAGTCCCCAAGGTGTGGCAAATGCTGTCAGGTGTCTGGTCTGTTCGTCTACAGTTATCTGCCAGTAACCTCTCGTCATGTCTACCTTCGTAAAGAATCTAGAGTCTGTCAGTTCTGTCAGTAGATCTTCAGAGTTGGACATTGGTTCTAGATCAAGAAGAGTTATTTTATTTAATTTTCTATAGTCGATACAGAGTCTTATCGTGTTGTCCTTTTTGCGTACCATGACCATTGGAGATGAGAAATGTGATTGGGATCGTCTAATGATGTTGTTTTTTTCTAAGCTAATGATTTCCTGATGTAAGTTTTCTTTGTAATGCACTGGAATGGTGTAAGGTCTGCATCTTATGGGTGTGTTTGAAGTGAGTGTGATGTGATGCTGTACTAATTCTGTTTGTCCTGGGTTGTTGGAGAAGATGATGTTGTACTGTTGTATTAGATGTTTGCAACTGTATGTTTCTGCTTGAGTTAAGTTTGGGTTGATTTTAATTTCTTTCAAGCAGTTTGTCGTGTCTAATGCAGGTGTTGGAATTTCGTCACTATCTTCGTCATCTTCATGGTCTATTATCACTGTACAGGCTGTTGTATCGTCTTGTTCGTCGTCTCTGTTGTAATATGGTCTTAGCATATTGATGTGGAATATTTTGTGTTTGTCTTTTATTTGAATCTCATAGTCTACAGCTGAAATCTGTCTTAATACTTTAAATGGTCCTTGCCAAGACTCAGTCAATAAATGTCTGTCACTAGGTAAGAGAAGAAGTACGTCCTGTCCAGGTGTCAACGTTATGGTCCTGTTACCTCTGTCTGCGTATTGTCTATATGTAGCACCAGATAATTTTAGTGCGTCTTTTGCAATTATACAAGATTTGATGATTATTTCACGTAATGATGTAACGTATACGTATGATGATATGGGTTTAAGTAAAAGAGTGGATTAAGTTAACATTTGATGATAGATGCTCAATGGGCCACGTGGTTTGGCACCATAGATAAGTTCAAAAGGAGAGAAACCAGTACTAGAATGTGGTACCTCACGATAAGCAAAAAGTATAGCAGGCAAATATATGTCCCAATTAGTGGGATGCTCTTGCGTGACTTTAGCAAGCATATGCTTTAAATCACCGTTAAATTTCTCTATGATTCCACTTGAGTGAGGATGGTACGGAGAATTGAAACATTGCTTCACCCCTAACATTTTGGTGAAAGCCTGAGTAGATGCGGCAATGAATTGACTTCCCCTATCTGATTGGATAGTGTCTGGAAATCCTATCCGTGAAAATATATGGAAGAAAACTTCCATTATGTCATTGGCAGTTATGTTCTTTAACGGAATCGCTTCAGGCCAGCGGCTACATAGATCAATGCTGGTAATAATATATTTATTCCCTCTGGTTGTTATCTGATTAAGAGGGCCCACTATGTCGACAGATATTTTCTCAAAAGGTCGACTGGCTAAGTCAGTAATCTGTAATTTTGCCTGTGGGTGTTTTCCCTTCTTCACTAGTTTTTGGCAGATGTCACAACTTCAACAATATTGTTTAATGTCATTGCAGAATTTGGGCCAGTAAAACTGTGTAAGTACTCTCGATCTGGTTTTAGAGTATGCCATATGCCCTGCAAGAGGTATATCATGGGCAAGATGTAAGGCTTGCTTACGATACTCAACCGGCAAAACAGTTTGCTCTGTTGTGCTGTCACCTCTGGTATAGTACCTGGTGAGGATGCAATTTTTCAAAGCAAAATGCCATCTTGCATTTTTGGTTACCTTTGGCTTTTGGCCGATCAGATTAACATACTTAGACAAAGAAGGATCAGCCTTTTGGACTGTTACAAATGTCTCCTTTATGGTTTTAGGAGGTAATAACACTGGGCTAAGCATTTCTATAGCCTCAGTTTGATTAATTTCATCTTGCACTCTAGCAGTAGATCTGGTTACTGCGGTCACACATTCAATGATATCAGATGGTGATGAAATAGTTTGATCAATGATGTCATGAGATCTTAGTGCTACATTAGCTATCATACATTCATTTGGTGGTACAACATTATCAATGATGACATTTGATGGTGATGATGTTATGACCTCATCAATGCAAACAGATGTTATATCATGAGGCATATCATTCACCTCTGGTAAATTTCCAATGATAATATCACACACAGGGTTAGTTAATGCTGCGCATTTTACTTTCCCAGTGAGGAAAGGTGTTTGAATATATGCCCATGCTAGTGGGTACTTTTCAATATTTCCGGAGAATGTTCTGCATGTTACGTGCCTGCCTGTATAGTCTGTAGGCATTATGAACGTTCTCTTTAGTCCAATAAGTGAACTTCCTGTGTCCCGAAGGACTGTAGCAGGCTTGCCATTCACATATCCCTGATAGATGTTTATTCTGCCTTTGGAATATATTACCAAATTAGCTTCTTCATTGGCAATAGGAATGGAGTGGCCGCATGTCAAAATGCCATCTTCATAAAAGGTATTACAAACAGTACATTTATTTGCGTTAAACATGTCAAAAGACTGTGCTGAGTTCACAGGGTGTTTTTCTGATTGTTCTTCATCTGATGATGAACTATCAAATAAGGCGGCATTTGCTTTCTTGGTCATTTGCCTTCCTTTACAATCATGACGATAATGCCCGTATGCCTTACAGAGGAAACATTTACGTTAATTTCTGAAGGATTTACGTTCCTTATCTTGTCTATTTACGATGTTCTGTAGATATGTAAGATATGCGGGGTTCTTGTCACACATCTCACCTTGGTGGTGTGAAATTTTACACTATCTACAATGATTATATTTCTCAGATGTAGGCTTATCTGGTTTTTGCCTATTATAGGGTTCTGATCGAGGTTTTTCATAGTTAGCCGATGCTACAAAGTTTGTATCAATAGCTTCACTAGCAAAACAATGTTTATTGGCTGTATAATAAGCCGAACCACGTCTCTCAATCTGATCTACACTCGTACATTCATTCTCTTGCAAAAATTTTGAAAAGGCTGATGGAAGGGATGAGATGACTTTATCCCTGATGATTAGATCTTCTAATTTTTGATAATCTTTATTTATTTTGGCTGCTGAAGTCCATTTTGCAAAAATGTCTCGGACTAAGCAGAGGTAGTCAGAGAACGTTTGAGTCGATTTTGGACTCAACTTGCTGAATTGTTCTCTGTAGCCTGCCTCATCTAGCATAAAATGTGCCATAATCTTTGATTTCATATAATGGTAATCTTTTCTGAGGTCTTTGGGGATAGTCTCTATGACTTTCAGAGGCTCCCCTGACAAACTCCTCATATAAATAATATTCCATTCAGACATTGGGACCTGGTAATGGTCCATTAAAGTTTCAAAATTTTGGGTGAAGGCTGCAATGCAGTCACCCGAGGTATAATTTCTTACAATACCTTGATACTTTTTGTACTGGTTTTCTTTCTCCAGTCTTTGAGATTTCTTAGACTCTTTGTCTATGGCGGTTTCAGTATCAAGTTGTTTAATCTTTAGCTGTAATTCCAGCTCTTCTCGCTTACTTTGAGCTGCTATCTCCGCCTTCTTCAGTTCGGTATCTAACTCTGCTTCTTTTGTTTTTGCAGCTATTTCTAGCTCTGCCTGTTTTAAGGCTGTTTCTGCCTCTAATTGCTTGGCAGCTCTTTCAGCCGTTCTCTCTTCGCGTTCGTGGTATTCAGAGTATTTTCTTTCACTCCATTTTGTTAACTCGTCACCAGTTAATTTTAGCTTTAAACCCATCTCGATGAAATCATTTAATGAAGACATGATGGAAAATTTCAATGCAAATGAGTTGTCAGGCACACAATTAGTTACAAGGTGTTAGTAAAGTGAATAATTTACAATTGTGTTCAACTTACAATTTGTGCCTAAATTTGCATCCGTAAGTATATAGAAAGAAAAAATAGACTCAAGTGTACTGGATGCGGTGGTGAACGTTGAAATTCGGGTTAGGAACTGTAGGGTCGCTACTTCAAAACACAACTGACCTCTACGGGCAAGGGTTTCAGATGGCACAGAAAACCTGCTTTGTTTTTGGAGGAAATAAATTAGCGTCTATTTGATGTGGTGTGTATGCTTGTCACTAAGTTTTGGTTAGGTTTGTATGGCGTTGAGTGTAATTGTAGATCGTAATGTCGTCAGTCAACAATTTTTTTCAAACCCACAAGTCACTTTCTTTCCGAAACTTTCTGCTTTCCACAACTAACTTCACAAAGACAATCTAAATATATCTCAACACTCTACAACATTGATGACACATCACTTACATCAAGGTGACATTCAGTAAGGACATAGACATCAAGTTTACAAGATGGCGACAAGGTTACAATGGCGACAACTTCACAATGTCGACAAGGTCAAAATGGCGACAAGTTACACACTCACTGATGTTTTTACACGTTTACAAGATCAAACAAATGTATGTACTTTACGTTCACATCTAACATCCATATTTAAACAATCTAATAATATATATGAGGATGAGTCTTCACGATCACAACTATTGTTTAAATCTTAATTAGTTAAACAACGTTCATTTAACGATGGACAATGCTATCACGTTCATCTAAAGTCGGACGAATGTCACTACGTTCATCTTAAACCGGACGAATGCCACCACGTTCATAAATCTAATCGGACGAGCCTTCCACGTTCACACATGTCAGAGTCTTAAACTTGGCTCGTTATCCCTAACACATGTGAGACAAGTACAAGTACAACATGATTGGACTTGAGACACAACGACACGAAGTTCAATGGATTTATTTACCGATCACATGCAATACGATCTAGTTTGGCATGTGATACTCATTACAATACAGATATGATACATCAACACACTTACAGACAACCCACAGCTTACAGTCTATCTCACAAGATGTACAAGCACTCGACTTTCGGGCACAGAACTACACAAAGCCTTTCTCTCTCTATACGTCCTGTCTGGTCCAAGTACCCCAAGCTGTCTGTCTGTTTCTAGCAAAGCGCTTGCCCTCTGTGGCTGGACGCACGAGGCCTGCGTGCGTCTTGCTTTGTCCTTGCCTGACCGCTGCCTGTCACGTCAGCCAGCAACCTCGCGGGCAGGTAACTAATACTCGCCTGGCGGGCGTAACGATGTTACTGCATCCCGGCTGGGGACTATTCGCCTGGCGGGCGTAACGATGTTCCTGCATCTCGGTTGGAGACATTCCAGATTCTGACATCAACCCCGGCAAGAAATGGGTGCCGGTTCCCCAAGCTTTTAAGTACACTTTCTCCTGCATTATCACACTCGACAGACGGTGCAGAGAACAGAACCCTGCCGCTGTCAATGCAGAGGTCAACGCGCTCATCTATGAACACGCAGATAGCCCCGAAGTGCTCATCTATACAGATGGATATGATTCGGAAGGTCGAAGCTGGATCTGTGCGTAGACAGTGGACTGAGTTGCTGCGGAAGTCTGTTGTCCGTAAAGTCACCTTTATCTTCGTCCCGGGACATGCGGGAGTCGAGGGAAATGAACGAGCTGATAAACTGGCTGACTCTGCACCCCCTGCAGATGGCCAGCTCATGGATAGTGCCGATGTTATTAACGTCCTTAAAGATATGTTGAGAACAGAGTACTTTAACGTCAGTGAATCCAGATTGCTGTACAGGATGAAAGACTTGGGAGTAAGAAATGGCACGGCCAGACACGAGAGGTACATCGGGAAAACGAGGTGCCTCGTCAACCAGCACAGAACTGGCACTATTAGCCACCGGACGCTGATGCATATGCTGGGGGGGGGGAGGGGATATGAGCACCTATGGACCTGTCCGGAATGCAGTGAAGATATCCCAACTGATAACTGATAACTGATAACTGATAACTGATCGCTGTCTCGGCATTAAGTCATAACTGTGACAAAACTTCCTACTTACAACTTTTCGCCATCATTGATTTGTGAGGTCAAAACCTACTCTTTGTTTGGACCTGAATCTGTTAAAAGACAAGAGCATCGACTTCACTTTTACGGGTTTTATGCAATATGGCGAATTATCTTTCCGTGGGGCAGGTTACAGAAAGCGTCGCACAAAGTGCGAACCACGCAACTCCAGCGACAAGCGCCAGGGGTTCTCCGAAGAAACTGCACTCGTGAACCAAACGACGTACGCCGGAATCAAACCCACAACCTTTGGAGCGCGAGGATACTTCGCTTGTGGTCGACAAGGGCTAAGTGGAGTGTTTTATTGAATTCGATTAATTATTTTATAAGTTGTCTAAGAGCAAAAATGGCATCAGTGCATCGATATTTAATCCTAGCAAAGACAAGTCGCCGTTTGAGTTGCTCAGCTGCAATAACACGTCTCTGAACATGTAGCATATGTTACCTTAGTTTTCTTTCTAATACAAGAATTTGGTGACAAAACACACAGTGTCTTATCCTTTACTAGGTCTGTTCATCACTGTCTGGGCATTACATCATAACTGTGACAAATCCTTCCCGCTTATCATTTTCCGCTATCCAGTTTTGTTAAGTTCAAACCTACTTTTTGTTTGGAACTAAATCTGTTAAAAGACAAGAGGATTGACTTCATTGCACCGGGTTTTAACCCATATAGTCCAATATCTTTCCGCAGGGCGTGTTGCTCACACAGTACGAACTACGCAACTCCAGCGACAAGCGCCAGGGGTTCTCCGAAGAAACTGCACTCGTGAACCAAACGACGTAAGCCGGCATCAAACCTACAACCTTCGGAGCGCGAGGCCACTTTGCTTGTCCTGTCTAGAACTTTACACCCATAACAGTCTATTTAAATATCTCTCCGTTGTAGCTTCTGTTGCTGACATGTGTAAACTGCCTATCACGTCTTGAATCCATCTACGTTGTGGTCTTCTATTTTTCCGACTCCTTTGTACACTATATGTGAGGAATCATAATTTGGGGATGAATAACATTATATGGGGATCAATAACATTCGATATGAGAGGAATCACCACTGAGGGACGTAGCATCAAGAACATTAGATATGAGAGTAATCACCAGTTGGGGATGTGACATCAAAAACATTAGATATGAAAGGAATCATTAATGAGGGACGTAACATCAATAACATTAGATATGAGAGGAATCACAACTGAGGGACGTAGCATCAAGAACATTAGATATGAGAGTAATCACCAGTGGGGACGTGACATCAATAACATTAGATATAAAAGGAATCATCAATGAGGGACGTAACATCAATAACATTAGACATGAGAGGAATCAGCATTGAGGGACGTAACATCAATAGCATTAGATATGAGCGGATTCATCATTGGCTCAGATAACATCAATAACATTAGATATGAGCGGATTCATCATTGGCTGAGATAACATCAATAACATTAGATATGCGCATTTTGTTTATTGCATGCAATGAGCATTATTTGCAACGTTTTGTAGATGCCATTGTTGCACACAGTGAACAACTATGGTTAAAATTAAATTGTATGTTGCGTTTGTATACACGCTTACATTCAGTAGTTTGCCATTGGTTTCTGAACGCTAAGGCAACGGTGAAGCCCGAATAGTCCGTGCACTGAACGATTTCCCCACCCCGAATACGACGCAATAAAATTTGAAGCTGAAGACGTTTAATCCCCGCGAGCACACAGACTGCCCTTGTTTTTATACATCTCCAAACTATTTCCTTTTCTTTAAACACACAAGCCACAAACAATATGTGGCACCATTTATTGCCTGGCATATTTCCCCCATCACGCCTCGTCACCTGACGAGATGCAGCGAAATATACCAGGCAATCAATCATGCAACATATTGTTTGTGGCTTCTGTGTTTAAATACACTAAGGAATGTGTTGTTTTGAATTTCATTTTCTCATTTTTGTGTATCTTAAAAGCATTTTTTTTACAATACCGAGTTCTTGTTGGATAGACCTGGTTGTTCACTGTTCCATCCAATTGAATTGTAATATGCACTTTGCATGTGTCTTTATAATACACATAATAATAATAATGTGTCTTTTCCATTTTTCACATTGGGCAGTAGGGAGCATTTTGTATGATATTCACTGGCACAGGAACGGAGCATAATGGGGATGACCCGTTGCTGTGAAGTTGGAACTGCGACTAACTAACTAACTGTATAATACATAACTACTGGCACAGTACGTGCTTGGGTTTGCGCACTGCTCGGTGCATGCTTGGTGCGCACCATTTGTATAAGATAGAGAACGGAAGACGCGATTGTTGTTAGGATAGTCAGCGTTTAAGATGGCGATAGACAGGGTCGGGGTTTAGTAGAAGTTTAGGGGTTGGTTAGTAAATGTCATTAGTGGCTAATCATCTATGGTTAAAATTAAATTGAATGAAAGTCACAGATTGTGGTCGTCAAAATCCTAGCACATGTTGATGATGATATTGATGATGAAGATGATGATGATGATGATGATGATGATGATGATGATGATGATGATGATGATGATGATGATGATGATGTTACACTTTCCTCCATAGTTATCTTTTCCAAAACGTCATGTTGTAAAAAAAAAATGTAATATGGCTTTTACAGGACTTTGCGTTAAACCCCAACCCAATTTTTCCCGGTGTGTTGTCGGTTCCCATAAGGGAAGCAAAGAATAGCAACACTGTAGGCTACCACGCATGTCGTAAGAGGCGACTAAGGAGGCTTGATGGTTCCGTCGCCCTGCTACTGAGTGAGTGCGTGGCGCGACACTGTGAGCTGAGTTTCGTGTGAAATGTTTTGGAATCTGCCTGAGGTTTTTTTGGAACGTGACTGCATGTTTGGAGTGATGGCAGGTGGCTATGTCCCAGAGTTGACCGGTTGTTGCCTTATGCAGAAATGCGTGGCTGCTGGGCTTCTGGTTGACTGCCATTGCCATCATCGATGAACTGTATTTTCGTGGACTGTGTGGGTGAACATCTAGGAAACATTCAGATAGGAAAATGACAGCCGATTCCCTCAGAGATGAACTGGGTGTTTCGTGGGGGACTGGTGTGTTGACATTCTGGTGGCGACATTATGCACAGTGTATTTGTGCGGGCTGTTGTTTGTCGAGACTCCTGTCTTTTCCACTTTTCACACTGGGCAGTGGGGAGCGTTTTGTGTGATATTCACTGGCACAGGAACGGAGCATAATGGGGACGACCCGTTGCTGTGAAGTTGGAACTGCGACTAACTAACTAACTAACTAACTAATTTTTCGTTTGTATACAAGCTTACATTTAGTAGCTTACCATTGTTTTCTGAAAGGGAATTCAACGTTGAAGCCCGACCAGCCCGTGCACTGAACGATTCCCCGACCCGAATACGACGCACTGGAAGTTCAAGCGGTAGCGTTTTAATCTCCGCTATCACAAGACTGCCCTTGTTTTTATACATCTCCAAAACATTTCAAGTTCTTTAATCACAGAAGCCACAAACAATATGTGACACGATTTATTGCCTGGCATATTTCCCCGCATTTCGTCTGGTCACCTGACGCGTTGCAGCGAAATATACCAGCCATCAATCGTGCAACATTTTGTTTGTGGCTTCTGTTTTTAAATTCACTATAAATACGTTGTTTTCAATTTCATTTTCTCATTTTTGTTTATCTTAAAAGCAATTACTTTTTGTTTACAATATTGAGTTCTTGTTGTATATACCTGTTTGTTCATTGTTCCATCCAATTACATTTTAATATGCACTTTGCATGTGTCTTCAACTTCCTGTAGTCCATGCCACATGCCGTTGATGACCATGTATGTCCACAGCCTTCTGTCTAGTGTACCGCCGCCCATTTCCGTTACAGAAGTTCCTCCATGCCATGATGTCAAACTGTCCACCATCTACTCTCTTGTTCTCCCGCTGGCTTTCCTCCCCTCCAGCTTTCCCACTGTGACAACATGACCTAGTTTTCCACTTCTCATGACATGCCCATAGAATGTGAACTGTCCTCTTCTGATGCGAGTTGCTAGTTCTCTTTGTGAGTCTGTCTGAACAACACCTAGAGTAGCACAATGGTTGGGGACATCTTGCAGTCTGTGCTATACATTAGCTGTGTGAAGCTAGCTATATATGATGATGATGCTGATGATGATGCTGATGACGATGATTACAAATGTGGTGACGACAATAATAATAATAATAACAATAACAATAAAAACAACAATAACAACAGTGACAAGTTCGGCAGCAATAATAACATAACAAAGACACCAGTAACAATAACAAAAATAACAACAGGAATATAATAACAACAGTAACAAGATTAACAATAACAAGCATCAACATCAACAACAACAATAACAACAACATTCGCAATAACATTAACATCAACAAAAATAACAATAACAACAATAATAACATGAATATAATATTAATAATAATAATATCAATCGCAAGGATAAGCAATAAAAATAACAACAATAACAAAATAACAACACTATGCATATAATAATACTAGCAATAACAGCAACAACAAAAACAGTCCAAATGAACCCCAGTGTAAATCTTCACGTCTGTTGTTGAAACGTAGCATAATTATTTCTATTTTTAAATTATATCTCACACCCCCCCCCCCCCCCCCCCCCCCCGTTCTTTTGCTTGATTCTCCTTAACATAAAAAAAAAACTAATTATGTTCATGATTGTGGAGAACGTTGCAAGGTATGTATGCTATGTCTCTGTTTATTTCATCTCACTTTATCGCAGGAGTTAAACATACCTGGTTTTATGTCCTATTGTTACATCCTGCAGCCGTTACTTTTCTTCAGTATATGGCAACTCGTTTCACTCATTGTAATTTTTTACAGATAACAATGTAGAAATTCGTTTAATGTAAATTCACAGTATGAAGGGAAATAAATTTAGATTGTATTGTAAAGGAAAAAGGGAGACAAGAAAATGTAATTTACTGGAGTATAAATGAAGGCTATTTAATGCAAATAGTTTGTTTGAAGACAGTATAGCATGATATTTAAGAAATATATTACCACTCTGATCAATAGCTACTAATATTAACTTAAGTAATTACGATATCTTAGACGTCCATTATGTGACCTCATGTGGTAGATAATATTACAAATGAATGGCAGTCTTCCTACCTGATAAAATATCCTGTACAATAACTGTTCATTAGGTGGTGGAGCTTACTTCTAATATTTTTGCCAGGCACGTGTGTAAGTGCCTTATAATGATAGTATATATGGTCTTAGATAACTTTAATGGCGCTAAGAAACAGATGATATCCATATTCGTCTTTGACACACAGGTGGATTACGGCAGTCGCTGATGTTTGCCTATCGCTGGAGTTATATTTAATCCTAGCAAAGACAAGCCACCGTTTGAGTTGCTCAGCTGCAGTAACACTCAGTTTCTGAACATGTAACATATTTTACCTTAGTTTTCTTTCTAATACGAGAATTTGGTGACAAAACACACAATGTCTTATCCTTAACTTGGTCTGTTCATCACTATCTGGGAATTAAATCATAACTGTGACAAAATCTTCCCGCTTATCATTTTCCGTGATCTAGTTTTGTTAGGTCCAAACCTACTGTTTGTTTGGAACTAAATCTGTTAAGAGGCAAGAGGATTGACTTCATTGCATCGGGTTTTATCCTATATAGTCCAATTTCTTTCCGCGGGCGGGTTGCCGAACGCGTCTCACAAAGTACGAACTACGCAACTCCAGCGACAAGCCCCAGGGTTTCTCCGAAAAAAAACTGCACCCATGAACCAAACGACGTACGCCGGAATCAAACCTACAACCTTCGGAGCGCGAGGTCACTTCGATTGTCCTGTCTAGAACTTTACCCCCATAACAGTCTATTTAATTGTCTCTCCGTTGTAGCCTCTGTTGCTGACATGTGTAAACTACCTGTCACATCTTGAATCCATCTACGTTGTGGTCTTCGTATTTTCCGACTCCTTTGTACACTATATGTGAGGAATCATCATTTGGGGATGAATAACATTATCAAAAAGAAAAGTAACAATGTGAATTCTTAATCGTACTGTGAAGTTCTATCGACGCTTCATAATGTAATTCGAAGAAAACGTCCAGGACTGCTGACTAGAGGAGTATTGCTTCTTCATGATAATGCAAGACCACATACGGCTCGATTACCTCAGGAGAAGATTAACCAACTAAGGTGGGAAGTTCTGGAACATCCACCTTATATCCCCGACTTAGCCCCTAGCGATTTCCACCTTTTTGGTCCACTGAAAACCCACCTTGTGGGAGACATTTCGCGAATGACGCCAAAGTTGAATGTGAAGTGAAAACGTGGTATAGAAAACAGAGCACGCAGTTCTATGCAGTCGGTTTCGGAGAACTGATAAAACGATGAGATAAGTGCATCAATGGTGGTGGAAGTTAAGTTGCGAAATAAAGGGACAATGTATGTATACAAATAAACTGGTTTCAAGTTGTTATCATATTTACTTATTTTTCTACAGCCATTTGTGACTTACTTATTGACTTCCCCTCGTACATTGTAAGACGGCACATAGTATCATTGTCACTACGAAGAAAGAAATACCACAATGTAATGTAAAGGTAAATGAGAATATTCTTAAATAAATGAATTGGTACTACGATCTTGGAACAGTCATAACATGTGATGGGAGGTGCCTTGACGAGATTAGAAGACGAATAACATTGGGGAAGGTAGCCTTTTGGTAGACAGAAAACACACGGACCAATAAAATGATGTCACTTGCAAGGAGAAAAATGAGTGTTGATGTGCTACATAGAACCTGTACTGTACGTATGGATGTGAAGCGTGGATAATTAGCAGACAAGCTGAAAAACATCTAATGGCTCTGGAAATTCGGTTTCTGAGGACAATGCAAAGAATACTATGGGCGGACATTAAAACCAATGACCAAGTTCTACAAGAAACAAAAAAAAAAATAACTGTAAACTGATTAGAGAAAGTAGACGTAGACAATCAAACAGTGTTGAACACGTTATGAAATTAAATAAAAGGAAGGCAGAGAAGTAAATACCTGGATGGCTTGGCCACGTGGCATGGTCTAATCACTCACAAAAACAGAGCTGATCCCCGACATTTGTGATCGTGTGAGTTGGAGAAACATGACCGCCACGCTTATCGGCATGGCACATGATAATAATGATGCTAGTACACTCTCCTCTATAGTTATCTTTTCTAGATCTTTATGTTAACAATAAAATGTGATATGGCGATACACCCCAACCCCAGGTTGTTTGTGTATACGAGTTTAGATTCAGTATCTTGCCAGTGTTTTCTGAACTGGAAGCCAACGTTGAAATCCGACTGGACCCTGTAATGAACGATACTCCCACCCTGAATTCAGCGCACTGGAAGTTCAAGCAACGAACGAAAGAACGAACGAACGAACGAACGAACGAACGAACGAAAGAAAATCTTTATTTTCAAAGGGTTAAGAATTGGGCATGCAGGCCCGTCTGACATTCTGCCCTTCTTCTCTATTTCCTCTCATACATTCTTTCATTCAACATATCTTATGAAGCAATTCTTTGACAACAAAAGAACAATAAGCATTAAAACGTTACATTGTTATGTTTGTTATGCTTAACATGGGAATCATGAATACCCAAAGTGGGTGTAACGTGCCATACATATGGGAATGTTTTTTGTGTGGGTGGCTAGTTGTAGTTCAAAATAATTTACCATTATTATTGTCTTTGTTGCTGTTGTTTTTTTGTTTTTTTTTAACGGGGCAAGTGTTGTTTAGCCCCGTGATCACACAGACTACCCATGTTTTTATAAATTCCCAAAACATTTCATTTTCTTTAAACACAAAAGTCATAAACAATATGTGACACGATTTAATTGCCTGGCATATCCCACTCCCCCCTCACGTTTCGTCTCGTCACTTGACGAAAGGCAGCGAAATATGCCAGGCAATGAATCGTGCAACATATTGTTTGTGGCTTCAGTGTTTAAATTCACTAAAGGAATACATTGTTTTGAATTCCGTATTCTCATTTTTGAGACTTTGTTTATCTTAATAACCAATTTTCTTTACAATACTGGGCTCTTGTTGGAGAGACCTGTTTGTTCAGTCCTCTTTTACCTGTAGTCAATGCCATGTCTGCCCATAGCCTTCTGTCTAGTGTACCGCCGCCCATTTCCGTTACAGACGTTCCTCTATGCTATGATGTCAAACTGTCCAGCATCTACTCTCTTGTTCTACCCCTGGCTTTCCTGCCCTTCAGCTTTCCCGTTGTGACAACATGCCCTAGTTTTCCACTTCTCATGACATGCCCCAAAATATGTAAACTGTCCTCTTCTGATGTGAGTTGCTAGTTCCAAGTGTGAGTCTGTCTCAACAACACCTAGAGTAGCACAATGGTTGGGGCATCATTGCGGTCTGTGCTATACATTACCTGTGTGAAACTAGTTATATATGATGATTATGATAATAATGATAGCCATGATTACAAATGCGAAGACAACAGCAACAACAACAATAATAATAATACTAATAATAATAATAATAATGACAATAATAATAAAAACACCCATAACAACAGTAACAATAACAGCATCAATAATAACGCAACAAAGATAAAAATAACAACAACAACATCAATATAACAGGAATATAATAACAACAGTAAAAAGAATAACTATAACAGCGACGACATCAACAGCAATAATAACAGCACAATTCGCAATAGCAACATTAGCAATAACACTAACAAAAACATTAACAGCAATAACAATAACAACAATAATAACATGTATACAATATTACTATTAATAATAACAATCATTCATTGGCACCTTTCCGTCTTGACAGACGATAGTTTGGTACATTGTGCTTTAAAAAGGCTTAATAACTACGATCCATGGCGGTGGCGAGTGTGGCTGGTAAGGCCAATTCTTGCTGCAAATGTTTGCCCACAGTAGGTGCATGTGAAAACATGGTCATTTCCACCATTTTGCACCATCTTACGTCTCTCACGCTCTGTGTGTGCTTTATCTGCAATCATTTTCTCCTTTGTCTTTATTCCGTTTCTGATAGTTGCCCTCCATGCAACACGTTCAGCGGCGACGTGCTCCCAATGTGCATTATCAATGCCTGTATCAATCATGTCCCGCTTACACACATCTTTGTATCGTAGTAGAGGCCGACCCTGAGATCTCCTACCTGTCTGTAATTCATCAAAAAAGATGTCCTTTGGTATTCTACCATCATCCATCCTCCTAACGTGTCCTATCCATCTAAGTCTACGAAGACTGAGCATGGAATACACCGTCACACAACCTGATCTTTCCAATACTTCAGTATTTGTGATTTTGTCTTGCCACTTAATACCAAGTATTCTTCGCAGACACCGCATATGAAAGCTGTTTAAACGTTTCTCTTGGCGTGAGTAAGTTGTCCATGTTTCACTGCCATAAAGAAGAGTACTAAGGACACAGGCTTGGTAGACGAGGACTTTTGTTTTGGCAGTAAGCTTCCTGTTCTCCCAGACTCTTTTTTCTAACATGTTCATTGTTGTTGCTGCCTTGCCAATCCTGATGTTGATTTCCTGATCGAGGGATAATTTGCTATTTACCTCTGATCCTAGATATGTAAAATGGTCTACTATCTCCAGTTCGGCGTCGTCAATAAAGATTGATGGTACACCATGTGCACCTTGTGACATAATCTGTGTCTTCTTTTTGTTAATTGTTAAACCAAATTCAGAACAAGCATTGGAGAATGCAGATAGTAGATGTTGTAATTCTTCCTCAGAGTGGGTCGTAATCGCAGCATCATCCGCAAAAAGCAACTCTCTGATTAGTACCCTGCTAATTTTGGTCTTGGCCTTCAATCTCTGAACATTATAGAGGCCACCATCTGAGCGTGAGTGAATGTATATACGATCATCCTGATCACGAAAGGCATATTTCAGTAGAAGTGAAAAGTATATCCCAAAGAGGGTGGGGGATAGCACACAGCCTTGCTTAACTCCACTCTTGATTTCAAACTCTTCTGAAGTTGAGCCATCAAACTTGATTATACACTTCATGCCTGTGTGGAACGATTCCACAATGGACAGAAGAGTTGGTGGGCAGCCAATCTTCTTTAGTGCTTTGAACAGACCCTCACGACTGACCAAATCGAATGCCTTTGTGAGGTCGATGAAGGCAATAAACAGTGGCTGATTTTGTTCCCGGCATTTTTTCTTGCATCTGTCGCAATGAGAATATCATATCAATGGTAGACCGGTTCTGACGGAAGCCACACTGTGATTCGGGGTAGACTTGATCTCCCAGGACTTGAAGTCTGTGCAGGACAATTCTGGCAAATACTTTCCCAACAATACACAGAAGTGAGATACCCGTATAGTTGTTACAGTCGCTCCTATCTCCCTTGTTCTTGTACAGCGTTATGATGTTTGAATCTTACAACTACAGCAATAATAATAACAACAATAACAACATAACAACACCATGCATATAATAAACCTAGCAATAACAGCTACAACAAAAACAGTCCACAATGGACCCACGTGTCAACTTTCGCGTCTGTCATTATGTCGTAGTATAATTATTTGTATTTTTAAATTATATTCCAACCCACCCCCACCCCCTTTTTAATGTTTCTCCTTAAAATCTAATTATGTTCATCATTGTCGAGTTCGTTGTAAGGTATGTACACTGTGTCCGTGTTTAGTATATCTGACTGTTTGGTTGGAGTTATACATACCTAGTTGTATTTATTTCCTGTTGTTATATCATGCAGCAGCCGTTACTTTTCTTCTGAATATTGCATCTCGTTTCACTCATTGTAATGTTTTATAAGTAAAAGTGTGTATAATAGGAATTTACAATTTCAAGGGAAATAAATTTAAATACATTTTTAAGGTACAAGGGAGACAAGAGAAGATAATTTATTGGAGTATAAATTAAGGCTGTTTAATGCAAATATATTTAATTTGAAGAGAGTATCGCATGCGATTTAATTAGAGATATTTCTACTCTGATTAAAGCTACTAAAATACTTTAAAGTAATTGCGATATCGTAGATGCCCATATGTGACCTAATGTAGTGGATATAATATCTCAAATGAAGGGCAGTCTTCCTACGGCTTATTATATGTCTATTCAATATACGTTTATTCTCTACTTATTGGATGAACTTATGATTAATATTTTTGGCAGGCACATGTGTACGTGCCTTATAATGATAGCAAATATGGTCGTAGATACTCTAATGGCGTGATGAAACAGATGATATGAATTTTCGTCTTTGATAAACGAGTGGATTACGACAGTCGCTGATGTTTGCCTAACGCTAGAGTTATACTTGATCCTAGCAAAGACAAGTCGCCGTTTCTGGTGTTCAGCTGCAATGACTCTCAGACGTCGAACATACAAAATGGTTTACCTTAATTTGCTTTCTAATACAAGAATGTGATGACAACAAACTTCCGTGTCTTACCCCTTACATGATCTGTTCATCACTGTCTCGGCATTATATCATAACTGTGACACAACCTCCCTACTTATCATTTTCAGCTATTTTTGTTATGTCTAAACCTACTTTTTGTTTGGAACCGAATCTGTGTAAAGGAACAAGGATCGACTTATTTTCACCGGGTTTATTCCATATGGCTGAGTATCTTTCCGCAGGTCGGCATGCCGAATGCGTAGCACAAACAACGAACTACGCAACTCCAGCGACAAGCCCCAGGGTCTCTCAGAGAAAACTGCACACGTGACCCAAACGACTTACGCCGGAATCGAATTCACAACTTTCGGATCGTGAGGCAGGTGACGTAACTAGTTCGCTTGTCCTGTCTTGACCTTTACTCCCATAACAGTCTATTGAAATGTCTCTCAATTGAATATCTTTCTTGCTGTCATGTGTAAACTATTTATCACATCAAGAATCCATCTACGTTGTGGTTTCCTCTTTTCCGACTTCTTTGTACTCTATATGAGAGGAATCATCATTGGGGGACGTAACATCAATAACATTAGATATGAGCGGAAACATCATTGCGGGACGTAACATCAATAACATTAGGTATGACAGAAATCATCGTTGAGGGACGTGACATCAATAACATTAGATATGTGAGGAATCACCATTGGGGGACGTAACATCAATAACATTAGATATGTGAGGAATCACAATTAGGGGACGTAACATTAATTACATTAGATATGAGAGGAATCGCAATTGTGGGGCGTAACATTAATTACATTAGATATGCGAATGATGCAGTTTTGATTTGAGAACATTAGCAGGATCTGCAACACTGAGTATATGCCGTTGCCGCACACAGTGAACAACTTGGGTAAGATACACATTGTAAGAAGACACAGATTATGGCCGTCACTAGGAAGAAGGAAACATCTCAATGTAATGTACAATTAAATGGGAATTTTCTTAAACAAGTGAATCGGAACAATTATCTCGGAACAGTCATAACATCCGATGGGAGATGCCGTGAATAGAACAAGAATCGCCATGGCGAAGGCAGCCTTTTACAAGATAAAAATCATACTGACCAATAAAAAGATGTCATTTACAACGAGAAAAAGAGTGTTGAGGTGCTACATAGAACCTGTGCTTTTGTATGGATGTGAAGCGTGGATAATTAGCAGACAACCTGAACAACATCTAATGGCCGTGGAAATATGTTTCCTGCGGAAAATGCAACGAATACCATGGACAGACAGAAAAACCAATGACCAAGTCATAAAAGAAACAAATCAAAACTGTAAATTGATTAGAGAAATTAGACGTAGACAGTCACAATTTTGTGGACACGTTATAAGAATAAATAATGGTAGAACAGGGTGACAACTGGCAAGATTGAGGGGGAAAGAATAAGAGGAAGGCATTGAATATATGCCTGGATGGCTTGACCAAGTGGCATGGCCGAGACAAGAACACAGAGCTGTTCTACGACTCTGGTGATCGTGTGAGATGGTGAATCATGAACGCCTCTTACCGGCATGGCATATGATGATGATGATATTGATGATGATGATGATGATGATGATTATGATGATGATGATGATGTTACACTTTCCTCTATAGTTACTTTTTCCAACACTTCATGTTTAAAAGAAAATGTTATATGGCTTTTGCAGGACGTTGCGATAAACCCCAACACCATGTTGCGTTTGTATACAAGTTTACATTCAGTAGCTTGCCATTGTTTTCTGAACGGGAAGTCAACGTTGAAGCCCTGACCAGCCCGTGCATCTGAACGATTCCCCCGACCCCGAATATGACGCACTGGAAGTTCAAGCGGAAGCGTTTTATTCCCCACGATCACACAGACTGCCCTTGTCTTTATACACCTCCAAAACACTTCATTTTCTTTAAACACAGAAGCCACAAACAATATGTGACACGATTTCTTACCTGGTATATTTCCCTCATCAAGCCTCGTCACCTGCCGCAATGCAGCGAAACATACCAGGCAATCAATCGTGCAACATATTGTTTGTGGCCTCTGTGTTTAAATTCACTAAGGAATACGTTGTTTTGAATTTCATTTTCTCATTTTTGTTTATCTTAAAAGCATTTTTTTAAACAATTCTGAGTTCTTGTTGGATAGACATGTTTGTTCATTGTTCCATCCAATTAAATTATAATATGCACTTTTCATGTGTCTTCTTCTTCCTGTAGTCCATGCCATATGCCGTTGATGACCATGCCTGTCTACAGCCTTCTGTCTAGTGATGTCAAACTGTCCAGTATTTACTCTCTTGTTCTTCCCCTGGCTTTCCTCCCCTCCAGCTTTCCCGTTGTGACAACAAGCCCTAGTTTTCCACTTCTCATGACATACCCAAAGAATGTGAACTGTCCTCTTCTGAAGCGGTTTGCTAGTTCTCTTTGTGAGTCTGTCTGAACAACACCTAGAGTATCACAATGGTTGGGTTATCATGCATATACAATAACTGTGTGAAACTAGTTATAGATGATGATGATGACAACGAAGATAACAGATGCGACGACGACAACACCAACAATAAAAACAATAACAACAGCACAAATCAACAATAACAATAATTATAACAACAACAATAACAAGGGCACAAAAACAACAATAACAACAAAACAGCAAAATAACAAAAGAAATAATAACAAAATAAAACACAAATAATAACAACCACAATAACAATTGGAATATAATAACAACAATAACAAGAATACTAATAACAGCAACAACATCAACAGCAACAATAACAACAACATTCGCAATAATAATAATAATAACAACAATAACAATAACAATAATAATAGCTTTATATAATAATATTAATAATAATATTATTAATAATAACAGTCACAACAGCAGTTAGTTAGTTTAGTTTAGTTTAGTCGATGGATCAACATCACGGCACACGGGTGTAACCCATAAGTGCTCCGTTCTCCTCCTAACTCAAACCGGAGTCTGGAGAAACTCAGCTCAGTGCACGAGCTCCGTAGCACCGGCGAGGATCCTGAAATACATTGGGAAGATTATTAACTCGATATTTTTCCCGGGTAGCGCCATTAGGCCACTCTTTTTTAGATTTCCGACTTCCAAGGGATTTATTTTACGTGCACACCAATGCACACTGGCGACCGATATCACTACACAGAGATCAGGGGAGATTTTATTACTGGAGGTCCAGGTGAAAAAATGCCTGTCCTCACCGGGGCTTGAACCCGGGAGCTCCAGCACTAGAGGCGGACACCATACCTCGAGACCACGCTGCCCCGTCACAACAACAGCAATACTGCTAACAACAATAACAACACCATGCATGGTCTCTTGGCAAGTTTACGTTCAGTAGTTTGCCATTGTTTTCTGAACGACCGGCACCGATACCAACGCTAAACCAACGCTTCGTGGTCTGCTGCTAAATCGCGCGCAGCTGTGTTTAGAACGCTGGTATACGGGAGTACGAACCTCGTCGGTAACTCATTCGCCACAGAGACCGGCCCAAACTCACTACTAAACAATATAACATAACACAGAGTAATGCAGTTTTACAGAACAGAATTGCGAAAAATAAAGGACATTGCTTCGACTAGCCTTCATCAGCAAACAAATATACAAGTATACACACAATACAACGTATAATCACGAACAAGACCCGCCAGTCACTACATTAAGGCATAAGAACTAGATAAGAAATATGCAAAACAAATGAAAATAATGACGAAAAAAGGAAAATCTTTAAAATAAAAAAAATTAAAAAGATTTCTTTGCTACTTATCTCAAAATCTCAGGCTGAGACACTAACATTAATTTCACCTTGATACTCTTATATCTACAGCCGTGGGAGTCTGTGAAACATGGGGACCGGGGTAGTGGATGGTAACAGTTATGTGAAGATCCCAGGTAAATGAATGGACCTGGTACGTGAACAAAGTGGGAGGAAGGTAAGGCGGGAACCTGGAAGCAATGGAGATGTAATGGTGGTCCCAGAGTGAAAATTAAGAAGGAGTCCCGGTGGATATCCGTACTGCTAGACCGTTCTCGTTTGTTCTAGCCCTGAATTGTGTCTTGTGGTAGTTTCATGACCAGACCTGTCGCTATTGTGGATAATCCAAGATGACATTTCTCGTCTGATTTAGTGTTATTCTATTACGTTTTCATATTGTATAGGTTCTGGGAATTGAGAATCATGACGGAAAGAAAGCAAGAGAAGGCAGAAAGATAGATATTTGGATGGCTAGGGAATATGGAATAACCGGGTCAAGAACACCGACCTGACCCAAGAATGGTGATCATGTAGACTCCGTGGCGGAGCTGTGATAACACAGTCGGCATCATCATTTCCGGCATCAACAAGCGTGAGCGGTCATGATTGCAATCTCAGGTTTAACGGATTAATTGCCACTGGATGATTAATCGTTTTAAGCGACTTCCCGCATGTGCCATGGGCTTATACACAGTAGTTGTCCTTATGCAACACTCTTTAATTTGATATAAAATCAAAATTGATCAAAGTAATATGTCATGTGTAAACATTTAGAAATATGTATGATAAAAATCAGGGGAAATAATTTGAAATGATGTTTTGAGTAACAAGGGAGACAAGAAAAATAAATTATTGGGGTATAAAGGATGGCTGTGTCATGCAAATAGTTACATTAAAGAACGTATAACATAAATTTTAATTAAAGATATTACGCTTTTGATCAAAAGCTACTAAAATAAATTTCAGTAGGTGTGATAACTTAGATGTCTTGCATGTGACCTCACGTGGTGGATAATATCACAAATTGAAGGCAGACTACAGACGGGATAATATATGCAGTGCAATAGCCGATCAGTTACATAATCCAGACACGTTTACAAATAATATTTTTGGCAGGCACGAGTGCATTGTGCCTCATAATGATAGCAAATATGGTCGTAGAGACATTTAATGGGGCGAAGAAACAGATATCGATGTTCTCATCAGCATCATCATCATCTTCCACTTTTGCCGTCAGGGGTCGTAGGGAGGAATAATTGGCGCTCCAGCGCCCGATGGGTGGCATTGGATAGTGTCATTCCGTGTGATTGTACAATGTCTTTGTTCTCATCAGTCCATTTTCTTCTCAGGCGTCCTCTTGCTCTCGGAGCAGATGATCGTCGATGTAGGGCCAGTGATGGTATGATATTTGATGGTGTTGCATTCTAACAGGATGGACAACCCATTTGATCTTCTGTCTTCCAATAAATGCGGCACAAGGTGTTGATCCCATTGTCTGTCTGATAACAAAATTTCTTACTCGGTCCCGGATGTTGAAGTTGGCAGCTCTCCTCAGGCATCTCATTTCACAGTATGTGATTTTGCGCAAGTGTGATTTGGATAATGTCCAAGCTTGAGATTGGTAGCATAGGGTTGGTGTGAATATACTGTTTATTATCTGTCGCTTTGCGGACATGGATGTTTCAGTTTGCGTGATAGTTGATATGTAAGTGCACTCGCTATTTGACGCCTGATTTCGATTTCTCTGTCCAATCTGATATCTTCCGTGATCATACTTCCCAGATATATGAAGTCTTTAAGTTGTTTCAGAGATGTGCTTTTTATCTGTATACTTAGTGGACCAGGAGATCTGCTAATTTGCATTACTTCGGTTTTGGTTATACGTATACTTATATTGCATACTCTGCATGTTGAACTCTGATTATTAACATGATTTTGCAGTCTGCCCTAATTTATTTTCTATGGATCACTTGTTTCATCCGAAGTAAAGAGTTCTAAATTTTCTGAATCTGTTCTGTCAAGGCTTTCTTCCTGGATATTCTGTCCATGTAGATATTAAATAGCATAGGAGAGAGCACACATCCATATCTCACTCCTGTAGTGACTGTGAACATATCTGATATACCTTCTTGTGTTCTTACTGCACTATGTCTCGAGTGGTACATGGCTATGATGTTTCTAGCAATGGTCCTTGTATCCCATAGTCTTCAAGTATGGTCCATAATTTGCCATCTGTCTACTCTATCGAAAGCCATTTCCTGATCGATCCACAAACGTAATATTCTAATGGTCACTATATTTGATGGTTTTTCCAGATATTTATCTAAGTATGAATAGAGCATGAGTGCAACTTTTACCTTTCCGGAAACTGAATTGTACTTTGCTTAACTGTTGTTCAACCATGAGTCTAGCCCTTTGTTCCAATAGTTTTGCTTACATTTTCCCTATATGGCTCAGGAGTGATATACCTCTGTATTTTTGCACTCTCTCATATTGCCTTTATTTTTCCATATTGGTACTATTATTTCCTGTTGCCAATCGTCTGGGTATTTTCGTTCTTCCCATGCTTTATTAAAAAGTCTTGTCAGTCATTTAACTGCTGTTTCCCCACAGGCCTGAATAGCTTCTGGGGTTATTCCATCTGGACTATGTTATTTGTTCTTAGGACTTTTCTGTATGACTGATTTGACTTCTGCGGGGATGAAGTTTGGTTCTTGTTGTCAACAGCTTGTGGCACAAAAGTGAGGTTTTCTATGTTATTATGTGTGGGGTTAAGTAGTTCTTGAAAGTATTCTGCCCACCTTTCTAGTCTTTATTGCGGATTAAATAATGGTATACCTCTTTTGCTCTTTATGATGGCGGTTGGGTTGTATAGTGTATTTTTTTGTTTGTTGCCTCAATATAAAATTCAATATCTCAGTAACCATCTGAGGTAAAATGATGAGATTTAGTATATAACCTTATCATTATGTCCACCCAACAAAAAATTGTTTGTTCTGGAGATTTTACAGCAGATTTCAAAGTTAGTTTATATGCGGTATATTAATTACGATTTCGAGATTACGTCTATGATTTTAACACTATTACAGCTTCACGAAGAGACGTCCCGGCAGATTTTGAAATTTTCACATGATTTCCGTTTTGAAACAAACAGCGCGAAGATTCAGAGGTGTCTCCAAATAGGGGTTCTTTCATGAAACGTGATTATATAAATAAACTAGCTGACAAGGATCGGCTTCTGGCGGGGATCTATCTATCTATCTATCTATCTGTCTATCTATCTATCTATCTATCTATCTATCTATCTATCTATCTATCTATCTATCTATCTATCTATCTATCTATCTATCTATCTATCAATCTATCTATCTATCTATCTATCTATCTATCCATCCATCCATCCATCCATCCATTCATCCATCCATCTATCCATCCATCCATCCATCCATCCATCCGGCCCGCCCGACTGCCTGCTTATCTATCTATCTATCTATCTATCTATCTATCTATCTATCTATCTATCTATCTATCTATCTATCTATCTATCTATCTATCTATCTATCTATCTATCTATCTACCTATCTATCTATCTATCTATCTATCTATCTATCTATCTATCTATCTATCTATCTATGTATGTATGTATGTATGTATGTATCTATCTGTCTATCTATCTATCTATCTATCTATCTATCTATCTATCTATCTATATATCTATCTATCTATCTATCTATCTATCTATCTATCTATCTATCTATCTATCTATCTATCTATCTATCTATCTATCTGCCTGCCTGCCTGCCTGCCTGCCCACCCGCCCTCCCGCCCGCCTTCCTGCCTGCCTGCCTGCCTGCTTATCTATCTATCTATCTATCTATCTATCTATCTATCTATCTATCTATCTATCTATCTATCTATCTATCTATCTATCTATCTATCTATCTATCTATCTATCTGTCTGCCTACCTGCCTGCTTGCCTGCCTGCCCGTCCACCTGCCTGCCTGCTTATCTATCTATCTATCTATCTATCTATCTATCTATCTATCTATCTATATGTCTACCTACCTGCCTGCCTGCCTGCCTGAAGGCCAGCCGACCGACCGACCGACCGACTGACCCACCCACCCACCCAGTCAGCCAGCCAGCCAGCCAGCTAGCCAGCCAGCCAGCCAGCCAGCCATCCACCCACTCACCCACCTACCTTTCTGCCTACCTACCCACCTACCTACCTACCTATCTACCTATCTACCTACCTACCTACCTGTCTGTCTGTCTGTCTGTCTGTCTGTCTGTCTGTCTGTCTGTCTGTCTGTCTGTCCGCGCTATTAAATATTGATAAAAGTTACTGGAAAAAACGTCAGGACCATGTGTTGAAAGAGGAAGAGGACTATTGGAGAAAGGATGGATTGAACGTTGTATGTTCAATTCCGGGCTGCGTCCTTCATTTAAAGAGTGCATTTTTTTTCCGGACACTCCCGAGGGTCGTCGCTGGAGCTACGGAGTTCGTGCTTTGTGCGGCGCTTTCCACGCTGCGGAAAGAAACTGAGCCACATGTGATAAAAACCCGGTGCAATGCAGCCGATCCTGTCGATTGTAAGCTACTTCTTTCATTGCACCCACTCCCATACGAATCCGGATACGCCTTTGTTTGCCATCTGCATTTGCAGGTCCCCATTACCGTAAACATAACTTTTTTAGCGAGAAATTACTAGTTGTTATGCAAAACATCAAAGGAATGTCGCCGCTTGCAATGATTTAAGTTGTTATTGTACCTATCAAAGACATATTCCTTGGGTGGGGGTAAATATAAGACGGCTGGAAAAATTTCATAACGATGCAACAGACAGTTTTCAAAATAATTAATCGTGAATGAAGGCAAACAAATGTGGACATTCTATAGCATGCATTTTTGTTTCTCATATTATGGATACGTTTATAAAATTCTCTTGGGTAGTCTTTGCTAAGGGTCACTATCTGTTCACCATAATTCTCAAGGATTCATCTTTAAATTCTCTAATTGTTCGTTCGGCATTTCCTTGTGCTATTTTCTAAGGGCCGGCTTCCTGGCCAAGAGGTTAGCGACTTTTCTCCGTTATCTCGTATACTCTCGTAAGTAACGTGACGACGGTGAGAATCAGCAGTGGTTCGAATCGCGTCGGTAACTTACATGGTATGTGAGCCGGCCGCTAAGAAATCAATGGCAAACTACTGAGCGCAATTTTGCCAAGAAATCAACAATCAGCTGAAAGATGCTAATGTTGACAGCAATGTCCTGTAAAGAATATGCAAACAATTTAATTTAATTTTCTAAGGAAAATTTGAAGAATTCAACCAGTTTGGCTGCAGTAACAACTATTTCGAAATTAAAGAAAGTGGGGCGTAAATATTTATGACTGAAGAAATTTTACAACTAATGGAAACAATAAAACACAAAAAAAATAATCCTGCCAAATATGAAGAAACTGAATAGACATGTCAGAACATTATGTAAGTGTGCAAATGAATCATCGCATGTGAAAAATTGCATAGAAATTGAAAAACAACACAACAGTAAAAATACAAAATAAATGTGCAAATGAATTCAGACGCTTACTAATCAAAGAACACGTACATCAATAGACTGACTAAAAACAAGGGATGGAAATATCATAGAATATTATCAAATTTTACATGTATGGTCAGATTATGTGAAAAACCTGTATGATGATAACAGAGAAGATCAGTATGATATTCGCAATAATAATGAAGGCCCATCAATTCTGAAGATGGAGGTTCAGAACACTCTTAACAATATGAAAACTAACAAGACCCACAGTTCAGATAATATCACAAAATAAATGATTAATGCTTTAGACGAATATGGAATAGATCAAGTCATCAGACTGCTGAACACATTATATGATACTGGAGATATAACTCATGAATTATGTAAGTCTGTATATATTCCAATCCCAAAGAAATTAGGAGCCTTTGATTGTGATCAGAATCGAACAATTAGTATAATGAGTCACATCACGAAGATTTTGCTAAGAATTATGATGCGAAGAAAATACAACCAGAAATATGAAAAGAACAATATGGGTTTGTAGAAGGCAAGGGTACAGTAAATGCTGTGTATATGCTTAGAACAGTAATTGAACGTTGCATAGAAGTTAAGAAAGATCTAAATCTTTGCTTTATTGACTATACAAAGGCTTTCGATAAAGTAAGACATGTCAACATGATAAAGATGCTTTACAATGTAAAAATCGATGGGAAAGATCTTAGCCTTGTAAAAAAATGGTATTGGAAACAACATGCTGCCATAAAAATTGATAATGAAGCAGGTCAATATCAGCCTACTAAGAGAGGTGTGAGACAGGGATGTGTAATGTCTCAATATCTCTTTTCGCTGTACAGTGAAAATATTTTCAGAAATATAGAAGATATAGAAGGAATCAATATTGAGGGGCGATGCATCAATAACATTAGATATAGTAGATGATACAGTCCTGATTGCAGACAATGAATAGACTCTGCAACAAGTAGTAGTTGCAGGTTGCTGCACACAGTGCACAACTAGGGTTAGAATTGAACTGTAAGAAGACACAGATTAGTCGTCACTTGGAAGAAGGAAATGTTATTTAGTCGATGTATCATCCTCATTGGGGGACGATACATTAGTAACATTATATGTGATGATCATCTATCAACTATCACCCTTACAGAAACATCAAAATATACCCACGTCCGCAAAGCGACAGTTAATAAACAGATTATTCACACCAACACTATGCTACCAATCTCAAACTCAGACTTTATCCAAATCACACTTTCGCAAAATAAACACCCGCGAGATGAGGTACCCGATGAGAGTTACCAACTTAAAAATCCGAGACCAGTGTAATAAATGCTGTTATCAGATAGACAGTGGGATCAACACTTTGTGCCACATTTATTGAAAGACAGAAGATCAAGTGGTTTGGCCATCTCGTTAGAATGCAACACCATTAACTACCAATCACTGGCCTTACATCGAAGGTCATCTGCGACAAGACCAAGAGAACGTCCAAGAAGAAAATGGATTGACGACATCAAGGACATTGTACAACCACACGGAATGACACAATCCAATGCCGCCCATCGGGCGCTGGAGCGCAAATTACTCCCCCTCACGGCGATTGACGGCAAAAGTGGAAGGTGATGATGATGATGATGATGATGATGATGATGATGATGATGATGATGATGATGATGATGATGATGATGATGATGCGGATGATACAGTCTTGATTGCAGACAATGAGCAGCATCTGCAGCATTTAGTAGATGCGGTTGTAGCACACAGTGAACAACTAGGGTTAGAATTGAAATGTAAGAAAACACAGATTATGGTCGTCACTTAGACGAAGGAAATACCACAACATAATATACAAGTAAGTGGGCATATTCTTAAACAAGTGAATCAGTACAATTATCTCCGAACAGTAATAACGTCTGATGGGAGATGCCTTGAAGAGATTAGAACAAGAATGGCCATGGCGAAGATAGCCCCTTGCAAGATGAAAAACATACTGACCAATAAATCTCGCAACGAGAAAAAGAGTGTTGAGGTTCTACAAAGAACGTATACTTTTGTACGGATGAGAAACGTTGAACATGAGCAGAAAAGCTGGGGAAGGGGGGGGGGGGGGGGAGAGACATCTGATGGCTGTGGAAATGTGGTTTCTGAGGAGAATGCAAACAATACCATGGACAGACAGAAAATCCAATGAACAAGTCCTTCAAATAATAAATGCAAATTGTAAACTGATTAGAGACATTAGAAGTAGACAGTCAAAATATTTTGGGCATGTTATAAGAAGAAATGAATTGGAGACCTTGGTGACAACTGGCATGACCGAGAGGAAGAGACGAAGGGGAAGGCCGAGAAGAAAATACCTTCATGGCTTGGTCACGTGACATGGTCGAGACAGAAACATGGATTTGATATAAGACTCTGGTGATCGAGTGAAATAGTTAAACATAACCGCCCACGCTTTCCGGCATGGCACATGATTGATTGATTGATAAGTAACATAGTCTTGTTCAAATTTAGTTGTGATCCATTTGGTTAACGCTATCCTTCTTTCTGAATACGCTATCTTTAACATCGTTGTTCCATTAAGTTGTTCTTAATCTTTTGTCATGGCCTACTTTCTTTGTTCCACATTTATTTTCCAGTGCCTAAACGGTGGAGATATATTTTATCCTATCAAAGATAAGCCGCCGTTTGAGGTGTTCAACTGCAGTAACTCTCAGTCGCTGATCATGTAACATACTTTATCTTAGTTTTCTTTCTAATAAGAGAATTTGGTGACAAAATACATTCGTGTCTTACCCCTCACTTTGTCTGCTCATCACTATCTCCGTATTAAGTCATAACTGTGAAAAACTTACCTACTTATTATTTCCGCAATCCATATTTGTTTGGTCCAAACCTACCTTTTGCTTAGAACGAAATCTATTCAAAGGCAAGAGAACCGACTTCATTGCTCGGGGTTTTATCCCATGTGGTTCAGTATCTTTCCGCAGGTCCGCTTGCCATAAACGTCGTACAAAGTACGAACAACTCAGTTCCAGCGACAAACCCCAGGGTTTCTTCGAGAAAACTGCACTCGTGAACCAAACGACGTACGCTAGAATTGAAACTAACACCTTCGGAACACGAGGCAGGTAGCGTTCACTTGTCCTGTCTATAACTTTACTACCATAACAGTCTATTTAAATGACTCTCCATTGTGAGAACCTGTCGCTGTCACGTGTAAACTACCTATCACATCTTGAATCAATCTACGTTGTGGTCTTCCTCTTTTCCACCCCCATGGCACACTATATGAGAGGAATCATCATTGAGGGACGTGACATCGATAACATTTGGTGCGAGATGAATCATCATTGAGGGACGTGACATTAGTAACATTTATTAGATGTGGTTGGTGCATATAGTGAACAAGTAGGGTTAGAATTAAATTGTATGAAGACACATTATGGTCGTCACTAGGAAGAAGGAAATACAACAGGTAAAAGGGCATATTCTTAAACAAGTGATTTGTTACAACTATCTCGGAACAGCCATAACATCTGATAGGAAGTGCCTTGTCGCGATTAGAACAAGAATCGCCAAGGCGAAGGTTGCCTTTTGCCAGACGGAAAACATACTGACCAATAAACAGATGTCAATTGCTACGATAAAAAGAATGTTCTGCCATCTCACTCGATCACCAGAGTCGTGGATCAGCTCCGTGTTTCTGTCTCGCCCATGCCATTTGGCCAAGCCATCCAGGTATTTACTTCTCGGTCTCTGCCTTGGTTTCTTCCCTTCGATCTTGCCAGTTGTGTCAAGTTCTCCAAGTCATTTCTTCTCATAACATGTCTAAAAATGTTTGACTGCCTACGTCTAATGACTCTAGTCAGTTTACTATCTTCATTTGTTTCTTGAAGGACTTGTTCATTGGTTTTCTGTCTGTCCATGGCATTCTTTGCATTCTCCTCAGAAACCACATCTCCACAGCCATCAGCTGTTTAAGTGTTTTTCAGCTTGACTGCTTATTGTCCAAGCTTCACATCCATACAAATGTATAGGTTCTATGTAGCACTTCAACACTCTTTTTCTCGTTTCAATAGATATCTTTTTATTGGTCAGTATGCTTTTCATCTTGCAAAAGGCTACCTTCGCAATTGCAGTTCTGGTTCTAATTTCTTCGAAGGCATCTCCCATCAGATGTTATGACTGTGCCGAGATAACTATATCGAATATATATAGCAGGCCTTACACATACCTAAATGTTTTTATTTCCTATTGTTACATCTTGCTGCAGCCAGTATTTATCTTATGATTATTGCAACTCGTTTCAATCATTGTAATGTTTCATCGGTACAAATGTAGAAATGTGTATAATACATATTCATAGAATCAAGGGAAATAAATTGTTAAAAGAACAAGGGAGACAAGAAACATAATTTATTGGAGTAATGAAGAAGGCCATGTTGTGCACATAGTTATAGTTTGAAGAACTCATATCATCATATTTAATAAAGCATACTGTCATTATTATTTACAGCTACTAAAACAAATTTAAGTAATTGCGTTATTTTAGATATTAAATACGTGACCTTACGTGGGAGTTAATACCACAATTGAAGGGCAGTCTACCAACGACATAATATATCTATTGCAATATCCGTTTAATGTTAACACCAGCACGGAATTCGATGAATTAATATTTTTGACAGGCACATGTGCATGTGCCTCATAATGATAGCAAATATGGTTGTAGAGACTTGTCATATCGCTAAGGATCAGATTATATCGATGTTCGTCATTTATACACAAGTGGATTACGGCAGTCGCTGATGTTTGCCTTACCGCTGGAGTCATATATTATCCTAGCAAAGACAAGCCGCCGTTTGAAGTGTCCAGCTGGAATAACTCTCAGTCGTCGAACATGTCACATATTTTACCTTAGTCTTCTTTCTAATTCAAGAATTCAGTGGCAAAACACACCCGAGTCTTACCCCTTACTTGCTCTGTTCATCACTGTCTCGGCATTAAGTCATAACTGTGACAAAACCTTCCCACTTATCATTTTCCCCCATCCAATAATGTTAGGTTCAAACCTACATTTTGTTTGGAGCTGAATATGTTCTCTTCTTTGCGTTCATCCGGAGTGATTTTTTCAGATGTGATTGCGGTGTGTCTGGTTAGGCACCCTCGGGTCGAAACCCTCAGGCCAACACATCCGACTTTTAGCGTGCATTTTTGGCCAGGTTAGCAATCCTGGGAGACTCTCACTTTTGTGGTACCGTCCACATCTCAGCTGGTCTAGTTGGAACAGTCGAAGACTACACGGTCATCCCTCAAGTGAAGGCAGGGACAGTCCATAGCATCTTCCGCCATCCTGGGTGGCTTCCATAATTGCAGAGCCGGCACATAACGCTCTGGTGCTGGGTTTACCGAGGGAATCGTCACGTCCTGCTCATGGCTGTTTTAATTCCTCACTTCAATATATTGGGCATTTCGCTCGCCCTGGGCCGTTCCTGCACAAACCAGTCAGCTCTGCGGTTGGTTTCCACTAAGCGAGTTTTCGGACATGTGCTTGTCCCTGTACCCATCAGAGCTGTTCCAGGCACGGCGGACATTCGGAAAACTACCTAGTCAGAGCTGTTCCGAACAAGAGCGGCATTCGGAAACTAGGTAGTCAGAGCTGTTCCTAGCACGGGAGACATTCGGACGAGACATTTCACTCGGACGTAAATGCGTAGTGTCAATTTTTAGTTTGCCACCCGTAGGACGACACTTCCGACTTCCGGCGGGCAATTTTTAGTGAGGTTAACCTTCCTCTGGTTTCGAGACACGTTAGACTGTTGTAATGTCACCCACATCTCAGCTGGTCAAGATAGGACGATCAACGATATCGTGGTCTGCCCTCAAGGGAAGGCAGGGGCAGACCATGGGCATTATCTCGCTATCCAAGGAGGCTTCCATAATTGCAGAGCCGGCACATATTGCTCTGAGACTGGGCTCACCCAAGGAGTTTCCACGTCCTGCTCATGGCTGCTTTAGTTCCTCACTTCCATGTGTTGGGCATCCCACTTGCCACTGATCGCTCAATCACACACCAGGGGCGGTCAGACTTCTCTGGAATCGAACCCTGATTCCCCGTTACCCGTTACAAACATGGTAGGCATGTCACGTACCATCGACATTTGATAGGGCAGACATTTGAAAGATGCGTCGCCGGCACGTAAGGCCATGCGATCAGCACAAAGTTATCCAGAGTCACCAGTGGGAACGCCGCGCCCCGCGAAGGGCAACGACGATTGGTTTTGAACTAATAAAAGCGCTCTTTCCGCGAGGGTCGGAGCTTGGTAAGCATGTATTAGCTCTAGAATTGCCACAGTTATCCAAGTAGGATCGTGTCATCTAAGGAACCTCGACTGATTTAATGAGCCATTCGCGGTTTCACCGTGAGACAGTGTGAACTTAGACATGCATGGCTTAATCTTTGAGACAAGCATATGACTACTGGCAGGATCAACCAGATATCTATCGGACAGACGGACTATTCACGCACACGCAAGCCAAGAGTAGCATCGCTAAAGCGCGCCCTCCCGGTACAAGGTGATACATGCAAAACCACTGGACGCCTACCGACGAGCTTACAAGCTACGCCGGCAGGACTAACCGAAAAAAAGCTATACCAGCTTACTGACTGCAGGCCCACTATTTGTTTAAAAATCTCTTTGATAGTCTGTCTGAACAACACCTAGAGTAGGGCAATGGTTGGGGAATCTTCTAGTCTGTGCTATACATTAACTGTGTGAAACTAATATATATATATATATATATATATATATATATATATATATATATATATATATATATATATATATATATATATATATATATATATATATATATATATATATATATATATATATATATATGATAATACATGTGACGAAGACAACAAAAAACAACAGCAGCAATAGCAACAACAACACCAATAACAACAATAACAACAGTAATAATATTTGAAGCAATAAGAACAGAACAAAGACACAAATAATAACAACAACAATAACAACAGGATTATAACAACAACAGTATCAAATACCTCATTGGTATTTATCATATTCCCATTTTTGTCTTTTAAACCAACACATATGGTTTAAAAGACACAAATGTGAATATGATAAATACCAATGAGAAAATGTGTAACACATGGACAGAATACTTTGTTGAACTACTAAATTGTGAAGCTCCAAGTAACACTTTCCCACAGGAAGAAGTTCTAACGTGTGAACCACAAATTGAAGAACCTGTTTGTGAAGAAATCCTATATGTAATAACACGACTTAAAAACAATACGGCAACTGGGACTGATGGAATTGCTGCTGAATTTTTAAAGGCAGGTGGCCATGCATTACATCTAAAGCTATACGAACTAATAATAAAAATCTGGAGGACAGAAGAACTACTCCGTGACTGGAAATAGTCATTATTGATACCTATCTTTAAGACAGGAGACAAGTTCCAATGTGAAAATTATGGAGGGATAACACTACTGTCCACAAGCTATAAGATACTATCCGCGGTATTACTAAATAGACTAACACCATATTCAGAAGACATATTAGGTGACTACCAGGCTGGTTTTAGACAAAACAGATCAACAATAGATCAGATATTTATCTTACGACAAATTGCCGAGAAAAATTGGGAATATAAAAGAGATCTCCATACCATTTTTGTGGATTTTAAAAGGGCTTATGATAGTGTCCATAGGAATAGTCTATGGAATGCTATGCAGGAATTTGGAATACTAAGTTAATCAACATGACCAGACTATGCGTGGAAGATACTTATAATATAGTAACATATAAAGGCACACCTTTTCAGTCTGGCTCTAGAGAAAGTTGTAAGGAAGGTAAAGGAGGAATGTGCTATTGGAGGAACATCCAGACTGTTTGGCTATGCAGATGAAATATATATTTAGGGGAAAATGAACAAAAGACATCGGAAATATTGACTCACTTAAAGGGAAAAAAGCTCAACAGATGGGGCTGGTTATCAACCAAGATAAGACAGAATATATAGTAATTTCAAGAGAAGGAACGGCTAAAAACTCTGGCCACATACAAATAGATAATATGACCATCAAAAGAACGGAAGCATACAAATATCTGGGTACAATCTTCAACTGCTCCAACATAATAAGGGAAGAAATACAAGCTAAAATCAACTCTGGAAATAAGATATACTATGCACTACAACATCTGCTAAAATCAAATGCGCTATCTCGTAACACCAAGATCACAATATACAAAACACTGATCAGACCAGTTGTGCCGTAAGGCTCTAATACCTGGAGTACAACTAAAAGAGACGAAGCCTTGTTACAAACCTTTGAGAACAAAGTCTTAAGTCGCATCTTTGGGCCCATTAGGGATACACAAAGTGGCGAGTGGAAAAGCAGAAGCAACAAAGACATTTATGATCTGTTTAAGTCCCCGCTAATCCCTGTTATCATGAAGGCTAATAGACTGCAATGGCTGGGGTATATAGAAAGAATGGAAGATAATAGGGAAACAAAACTCGCTTACACTCAGGAAATAAATGACCGTAGGCCCAGAGGTAGACCAAGAAGACGGTGGAGAGATAATATACATACAGAAGTACAAGCACTTGGAATCAGCGACTGGCAAGAGATGGTCAACAGAGATACGAATGGAGACGGCTTGTATCTGCAGCCAAGAACCTCAATGGCTCGGAATGCTGAAGAAGAAGAAGAAGAAGAAGAAGAAGAAGAAGAAGAAGAAGAAGAAGAAGAAGAAGAAGAAGAAGAAGAAGAAGAAGAAGTATCAAGAATAACAATAACAGCACCAACATCAACAGCAACAATAACAACAACATTCGCAACAATAATAACAATAATAGCATTTATATATATAAATATATATATATATATAATAATAATAATAATAATAATAATAATAATAGTAATAATAAAAGACGCAACAACAGAAATAATAATAACCACAATAGCGACACCATGTATATTATAATAATACAAACAATAACAGCAACACCAAAAGCAACAACAATACTGATAATAACAACAACAATAAACATCGTGTCAACAACCATTACCCAATATTGTATAGCTAACATGTGTATTACAAGTATCTTCTCATTGTAATACAGCTTGTAAAACGCTCCACACTCACTGCTAAACAATATAAAATAACACAAAGTAATGCAGCTTTACAAAACGGAATTAAGAAAAATACAGGACGTTGTCTTCATCCTCAAACAAATACATACAAAACGCAACATATAATCACTGAAAAGAACCCTCCAGTAACTACATAAAGGCATAAGAACGGGATGAGAATAATGGAAAAAAAAATGAGAACACTGATGAGAAATGAAAATTTGAAGAAACAAGTTTTTTGTTACTTATCTTACAATCCCAGGTTGTGAAATTAACATGAATTTCACCTTGATACTCTTATATATGTAGCCTAAGGGAAAAGACAAGAGAAAGACTGATGTTTCCTTTGCTACGGTGCTTAGACGTAGAGAGTAACTCTGACTTCGTTATGGCCAAAGAAGAAAAGGAGTAAAAAGAGAAAGAACCTCACACCGCCTCAAATGACAAAAAAATTATGATAGTAATTAGATAGATAAGAAGGGGCGAATCTTGGACACAGCCTCAACTCTGGAAATTAACTGTCATATTTGAGGCTCAGACAGAGAATTAAGGTGTTTATCGTGGTAGCAATAGTGGTTGTAAAAACCGCTGTCATGGGATTACACTTGATATTGCTTGTTTGGAACACTTTATAATGCAACAACATCAGCCTGCTCCACCTTCCCATACAGCCCAGCATTCACTTAAAGCATATCTTCAGTTCAATGTAACTACCTCACACAGATCCTACACACCAGCAGTGGAAGATTGTATCTCATTTGCCAAGGTGTAAACACACACTTATGAAAAGCAAGGGACACACATGAACGTTTAATTCTGTTCCTGCACACCAGTATAGTGCATTTATATCTCCATCGTGTGCATCTAACTACCTAAAATAATCCATCCATCCATGCCGGTAAGCGTGGGCGGTCATGTTCTGCCATCTCACTCGATCACCAGAGTCGTGGATCAGCTCCGTGTTTCTGTCTCGACCATGCCACAAGGCCAAGCCATCCAGGTACTTGCTTCTAGGTCTTCCCCTTGGTCTGTTCCCCTCGATCTTACCAGTTGTCACCCAATTCTCCAATCCATTTCTTCTCATAACATGCCCAAAAAATTTTGACTGCCTACGTCTAATTTCTCTAATCAATTTACGATCTTCATTTGTTTCTTGAAGGACTTGTTCATTGGTCTTTCTGGCTGTCCATGGTATTCTTTGCATTTTCCTCAGAAACCACATCTCTACAGCCATCAGATGTTTTTCAGCCTGACTGCTCATTGTCCACGCTTCACATCCATATAAAAGTACAGGTTCAATGTAGCATCTCAACACTCTTTTTCTCGTTTCAATTGACATCTTTTTATTGGTCAATATGTTTTTCATCTTGCTAAAGGCTAAAACAATTCCCTAAAATTATGGGCAATGACATATGACATAGGACAAACTATTCCTGCAACGTCCAAGTTTTCATGAAGAATGCCAGCACTAAATGACACCATACAAGTTACAGTATTTGATTAGCATTACTACTAACAACCAACATGTAAACCATATCTAACTATGGACAGACAATGCACACATATGTAAAGTGGAACCCCCATATTTGTAGAATGTGAAAATGCAACACTTGAACATAGGATAATCACAACACTTACATAAAGCTAAATATAATCATATACTACACAGAAAATGAATTGGGGAACCCCTTGAGGCCACTAAGACAGCTAATAAATAACCACACACAGTATCAAGTGAAGTGAGAGTACACAGAAAATAGTAAGAGTGCATCATTCATATGAGACAGAATCGAAGCATAACAATGCCCATGACTGGATGCAGAATCTCAGTACTAATATAACAACCAGTGTGCTATATCTGATATCATCATTACACACTAATGACCAACACAATAAGTGTAATATACTTTGTTACTAGGCAACATAGGTACACTTATGTCCTCTCTCCTACATTCTTCCTATGATACACCGGTTGTAAAGTTTGCTGTCCTACGCTTCATGTCACGTAGCAAATATATGTTAACATCTTTGCGGAGGGTGGTATGTAGCATAATCCTACACGCTTTCCATTATACGACAGGTGACATGCCTTACTGCATATACCACTTCAGTTATATGATTCCACTACCAGTCTGATACACCTGCACAAACATTACTGCATTCTGGTAACAGATGTGATACCAGACTTCAATGCCAAATGATAAACTCCTTTACTAATACCAGTTCCATATGCACCTGGCTGTCCTCCCTCAGTAAAGCCGCACTTCATTTGCAGTTATCATGACTACATTATTATTACTGGTACGCACTCAGCGTATTAAAGGTGCATTATTTCATACTCTTCGTAGTTGTCAGTCCATGGAGTCCCTCCAGTACTGGGATTCCTTCCTCTATTGTTACTCAAATGTTCTAATTACATAGCTTATCCATTAACACATCAATGCCACCTATAACATGCAAGTTTTCTTCTCTGCTTTACACATGTAATAAATATTACACATGATCATTGTTATTTTCCCCCGCCCATAAAGATTCAATTTTATGCCCATCATGGCCAGCATGGCTCCATGTCAGTCTTCTCATTAACTATAATTTATGACCTCATATATTGTATATCTTGGTAAATCTCTCATATATCTATTTAGCCAGTAACATATTATTATCATGTAAAATGCATTTTCCCAACAAAATAATCTTGTGCCAACATGGCTGGCATGACATGACATCAGTCCCTACAATATTTAATCACCACCAACGACCTATTCTTCAAATTTCATATAACCATGCCTGATGGCTTATATCTCTATGTATACACCTGTTAAATCTTATTTTCATATGGCTTCAGTGACACTGTCGGCTTCCTGGTCTAGAGGTTAGCGACTTTTCTCCGTAATCTCGTATACTCTCGTAAGTAATGTGACGACGGTGAGAATCAGCAGTGGTTCGAACCGCGTCGATAACTTACGGGGTATGTGAGCCAGCCGCTCAGAAAGCAATGACAAACTACTGAGCGTAATCTTGCCAAGAAATCAACAATCAGCTGAAAGATGCTGATGCTGACAGCGATGTCCTGTAAAGGATATGCAAAACATTTTTCAGGGACACTAAATTAATCTGTAGAACAGCACATTTTAATCACATTTATTCATATTATCTATTTATATTTGTTTGTGTTCCTACCATCTCGCCTAACAATTTTGTCCACCCATGCCTGTTTCACTACGCAAACACTTTGAAGCCAGTAACCTGGGACGCGCTTCGCTTTAGAATATGTGGTTATATTAATTGCTCATTATCAACTTAATCAGTTAAAACTGACAGTTTTACAAAGGCATTAGTTGACCACAGAGCAGCTCAGCGAATTGTTCCCACATCTCAGTACAATAGAACATCACTTTTGTTCCTATCAACAAGCCGGGCCAACATCAGACAAATAATTTATAAGTTGCTTTGTTACAAGTGGTGTTCCGACACTGTCCGGATTTTTATATTAAACAGGCCAAACCAAGACGGGTCGATTTGGCTCTGTTACATTCCCAGGTTGTGAAATTAACATGAATTTCATCTTGATACACTTAAATAGATACCCGTGGGAGTCTGTGGATCATGGGGACCGCGGTAGTTGATGGTAACGGTCCAGTGAAGACCCAGGTAAATGAGTAGAAGTGGTACATGAATAAAAGGGGCATAAAGGTAAGGCGGGAAACTGGAAGCAATAGATATGGTGGTCATAGTGTGAAAACTAAGAAGGTGTCCCGGTGTATGTCCATACTTTCGGATCGTTCTCGTGTGTTCTAGCCATGAATTGTGTCTTGTGGTAGTTTCGTGACCAGACCTGTCCTTATTTTGGAAATCCAAGATGACCTTTCTCGTCTGATTTAGTGCTCTTCTGTTACATTTTCATATTGTTTTAGTTCTGTGAATTAAGAATCAAGTCGGAAAGAAGCCAGAGAAGGCAGAAAGATAGATAATTGGATGGCTAGGCAATATGGAATAACTGGATCAAGACCACCGACCTGCCCAAGAATAGTGATCGCGTAGTCTCCGTGGTGAAGAGGTGATGACACAGTCGCCATCATCATCTCCGGCGTCAATAAGCGTGGGCGGTCATGGCTGTCATCTCACGTGATCACCAAACGTTTAACTGATTAAGTGCCACGGTGTGATTAATCGTCTTAAACGACTTCGCGATCTGCCATGGGCATTTACACAGTAGTTTTCCTTATGGAACGATCTTTAATTTGATATATACTACAACATGTCTGCTACCATAGTGACAAATTTTAACTCTAGAACTCCATGGAGCTCAAACAGACCCGGGTCAACTTTCGGGTCTGTCGTTGTGTTGTAGTATATTTATTTATATTTATTTAAATTTTGTTATATTCTATTATCATCCCCCCCCCCCCCTTTTTTCTTTGTCTTTTAAAATGTATGTTCACCATTGTGGAGTTCGTTGTAAGGTGTGTACACTGTGTCCGTATGTAGTATATCTCACCTTTTCGCTGGAGTTACACATACCTAACTGTTTTTATTTCCTATTGTTACATCCTGCTGCAGCGGTTATTTCTCTTATGAATATTGCAACTCATTTCGATCATTGTAATGTTTCATCGGTAAAAATGTATAACTCTGTATAATAGAAATGTATCGTTTCATTATCATCATCAAGTGCCCTGCCAGCTGGCGTTGGCATTTATGATGACTCTCCACATATCTCGGTTTTTTGGTCTACTTCTGAAATCAAAACAATGTTTTCCCGTAGTGAATTTGAATAACGAAGACACAAACCATATATAGTACGATTTATTGCCTGCAGCGAAATGTGTAATTCTGAAATGTGTTTTACCATGAAGTATTGGGAAGATAATGTTGTAGTTTCCCCCTGCCTTCCACATCCACATGGTGTGTTTTTACCTCTGCTTTTGATAGCCATTTTCGACTGATAGGACAAGTGAGTGCTCTGATCTTTTCAGCTGCAGAGTTGTTCACTTATTCCGGTGGATACATGCTCACAATTGTTGCGTTAGCCACAACGTGGTGGGTTTCCCATCCTCTACCACGGGGATGTGCAGTTGGGATTCTTCCTTTCTTAATTTATGGTCTATGATATTTAAAACTCTCCAGTACTTTTAGAGGACTCATAGTGTCAAGGCAAATAAATTGAAATGATGTTTTTTAGGGAACAAGGGAGACAAGAAAAATAATTTATCGGAGCATAAATTAAGTTTGTGTAATGCAAATAGGCAGTTTAAAGAACGTATAGCATAATATATAATTAAACATAATGTCACTCTGATCAAAATATTCTAAATTAAATTTAAGTAATTGCGATATCTTAAATGTCCAATATGTGACCTTGCCAAGTAGCGAGTAAGAATGAATGACAGTAATGGATAAGTCACAAAGAATCGGAGAAATAATCTCGAACCAACAGATAGAGAAAGTCGCTAAGTGACGTGAGAAGGTAGGAAACGTCACAGCGTGATAGTTTAGCAACCAGTGAGTAGAGCTTGGGCTGGCGGCACGGAAGGCGGCATGAGTCTATTAAAGAAGAGAAGATTGTCAACAATCCTTCAGGAGATGGCAGTGGTAGCTAGGAACTACTTGGTAGAAGAGCTAGATCATTAAAGCATTACTCTTTTCAGGCAGGACAAACAGCTGGCCATGAATGTATCAACTAGGACTCGGCGAGAATGACCAAGGTGACAGAACGGACAACCCACTGGAGGCATTAGAACCGACTCTAGGCGGTGAGGCATTGTCTTGGGATTTGAATGGATAGGTTCAGCTGTGTGATTATGTTTATTGCTACGGTACCGACCCTCCCGGCAGTACGGGAACGGTGCGCATATTAAAATTATTATCATTAGTATTATGATTCATATTTATCACAAGCTGTACAACGGGATATAAATATTGACGTAACAGACATGTCAGCCGGCTTCTAGTCGTCGATGCTTTTTGGCACGTTGCTTCTGGATTCTGTTCATTTGGTTTTACCTTGACGGCGAGCGGCAGATGATTGTTGTGTGTCATTCACCATTTGGCAGACCTCACGTGGTTGATAATATACCAAAGGAAGTGCATTCTACCTTTGGTGTAATATATCTAATTAAATATCCGTTTTGCCATATAGCAGTGTTTATAATTAAGAAAATTATTTGGCTGGCACAGTACATGTGCCTCATAATGATAACATCTTAGGGAAGGAAGTCGGGCCAATATAAACATTCAGACGGATAAAATAATCGGTCTGGGAAAGTGGAAGGATAAAGCACATTGCCCACCGGATCTAATAGTCACAGACAACATGAAAATATATGAGTTTACATTTCCATGCCATCCCAGGAAAAACACTCACAGAACACCCAGTACGAAGTTGGTTTGGTCGATATTCAGTTTCCCAACACCTGTTTTAATATTTTGAAAGATGAGGTGTGGATAAATTACTTTCCACCTCCAGGCCTAGAGGAACCACCGATGACGATTACGCTGACGCCTGGTCTGTACAAATCAACAGAAAAATTCATTGGTGAATTGAATAGATTGCTTATCGAAGCTGAGAGATTTATCAATGAACTGCAATGGCTGCGTCTCGATGATGCCTTGCAAGAACATAACCGAATGATGTTCTCTTATAACGATATTTCGAATAAGGCTCGTTTCCAATTATATGAACAGGGGGCTGAAGTTAGACTTAGTGACAAGTTGGCTGAAATTTTACAATTTCCCTCGACACATGTCACCGAGACTGAACCCAGTCTGTCTGGTGTGGGTGAAGTAGATTTAGACCATGGCACAAAAAATGTTTTCGTCTATTCCGATATTGTAACCTCGCGGGTGGTTGGTGATGTGATGGGACCATTACTGAGGACACTACCTGTTCTAGACAGATCCACCACCTCCGTATTTAGGATGTATGACAAGCCACATTACGTACCCCTCAGTCGATTTTCATTTGACACGATTGAACTTCTTATAACCGACGAGCAGGGGAAACCTATCCCATTTACAGGTGGAACTTCAGTAGTGACGTTACATTTTCGAACAACCAAACGGTTTGATCTGGGCTAACCATGGTTAGGCACGTACCAATCCAACGCAACCCCAAACTGTACGAGGACTATTTCTGCAATCAAGCTGGAAGTGGTCTCCCTGTTTTTGTGGGTGGTCGAAGTCAGCGAGGTCATGGAATTGGTAGTTTCTGTAGTGGTCTTGGTCGCACAATTCATCCTTGGTTGAAGACTGGTGGCAAAGCCCTATTGAGAGAAGGACTGGGGACGGGTTTGCAAGTGGCTCAAGATGCCCTAGCTGGTAGGAATGTTGGTGAGTCCTTCAAAGAACACGCCATAGATGCTGGTCAACGCTTACCTCAAGGCGCTGCTCAACACATCAGCCAATCAGGTAGTGGGGTTAGGAAACGAAAACGAGCCTTCCGCCAGGTCAGCCCAGTAAAAGAATAAAACCAAAGTCAGAAAGCCGTCGACTCATAAGACACATCACCACCAAGCGGGACATTCGGATATTTTCTCATAATGGCGTTAATTCATCCCAAGTCGTGCGAGTGTCTGCATTCTGGTCTGGATCTGTTTAGTGTGCCTCCGACCCAGACGGCCGTGGAAGAGGGACAGTTTATGGAGATTCATCCGTTGGCCACGTTAGCTTATGGGGCACCCATCGAATTCACCATTTCTGGTGTCGGTGAACATTACATTGATTTGTTTGATACTTTTCTTCACGTGAGAGCCAAAGTTACACTGCCTAATGGCGACAACCTACCAAACACAGCCGAAGTCGGTCCTATAAATTATTATTTGCATAGTTTGTTTTCTCAAGTAGATGTGTCCCTGAACGACACTCTTATTTCACCGAGTGAAAATTCGTATCCGTACCGGGCCTACATGGAAGCTTTTCTGAATTATGGTGAAGAGGCCAAAATGAGTCATCTGACGTCAGCTCTATACTATCAAGATACTCCTTTGCACATGACAGATACAAAGGGTGATAAGAATAAAGGTCTAGCCAAAAGAAGATCATTAGCCAGCTATAGTGTGCCTCTGGATATGATGGGGCGCCTACATTCCGACATTTTCAATCAGGACAGGTACATGTTGAATGGTGTCGATATTAAAATCAAACTAACCCCATCAGAATCCGAGTTTAATATGATTGCCACGGATGTAAACGGTGGGAATAAAAGTGTCATTACTTATGCCGCCCTCTTGGTGAGGAAATCTAAGTTAAATCCAAGCTATCTCTCTGGCCCATGAAAAAGCCTTATTGAGATCCAATGCCAAGTATCCTTTTAAAAGAGTGGTGGTAAAAAAACTTTTCTATCCCTAAAGGTATGTTTTCCCACACACAAGATAACCTTTTCCTCAGCCAGAAACCGACCCGGGTGGTGATCGGTTTAGTGAATGCTTCCTGTTTCAATGGCGAGCTGAACACGAACCCCTTCATATTCAATCATTATCAGTTAAACTATTTGAGTCTGATGGTAGATGGGCGTAGTGTCACAGGCAAACCCTTAACCATGAAATTATACCACGAGTCAGTACATGCGAGCTTTCCATGGTACCAATGTGGCCCTTGGTCTGACCGGTAAGGATGTCGGGAATGGTATAAATTATGAAAGATTTAGTCAAGGGTACGGTTTATATGCTTTTGATCTGACTACCAGTATATTAGACGGAGAACAGTTTGAATTGGCGAAATCTGGCCCACTGTCAGTAGAACTAAAGTTTGATGCTATAACGACTGCACCTCTACAAGTCGTCGTATACGCCGAACTCGACTCGGTCCTAGAAGTTTCCAAGACTAGACAAGTGCTAACAGATTACATAGCATAATGGATACCCAACAACTAAGACAATTACTCATGTCTGATCTGTTTGTTCGTCGCCTTCCACTAGTCAACGTATGCGCTAGAGATCATTTGCCTAGACACATTGATAGAACACAGCCAGCTGCTTTGATCGTCAATACTGACACCAGTGCTTACTCTGGTTCACATTGAATCGCCCTATATTTAAATGGTGTAAGTCAGTTTGAATATTTCGATTCGTTTGGCTTGCCACCATTACACGCCGACATTATCCGTTGTATACAGCGAAACTCGGACAGATCACCCGTGTACAACACCCGTATGTTACAAGACATTAATAACAGTACTTGTGGTGTGTATGCCTTGTATTTCTTGCTGATGAAATCCCGCGGTTCGAGAATGTCACGTGTCCTGCAACCATTTGGACACAGACAACACGTGAACGATCGTCTCGTGTTTCGATTGGTTACTCCGTGGTTAAAAAAGACAAGTCCAGACCTGTTTAAAACTAGATAAATTCATCGTTATAAACGACCACTCGTCTTTTTGTGTCTACAACGATTAAGATGTCTACACCCAAGTGGTTATTCATGTCAAGACCTGTTGATATGCCCAGGCAACTAGACAACAGTTTGAAAGCGGTGACAGTTTCTCCAGACAGAGGAACAACGACACTCCATCTATATCAGTATTATGATTCTGAGATGGTGTATCCTTCGAATGTGGGAATTACACTTACGAAAGCAGAGTTTGAATCTCTCGTCTCGATGAAGTCTGACATTCTAGCTGCTTTTGAGAATCTAAGTTACGGTGACCAAGCTACATACAAGCCAGAGCAGTCTACCGACAGTCAAGACAGGCCTCTGAAAGCCAGACATCTTTCTACAATAATCAAGTCGATCGTAAACGAAGCCATTTTAAATGTTGTATACCAATAAAAGCCATTTGAAAATGTTATTATTTGTTTTTAATTTTGTTTCTCTGTTTTATTATGTTTTTTGTTCCATTGTATGGTTTTTCTTCTCTCTCTCTCTCTCTCTCTCTCTCTCTCTCTCTCTCTCTCTCTCTCTCTCTCTCTCTCTCTCTCTCTCTCTCTCTCTCTCTCTCTCTCTCTCTCTATATATATATATATATATATATATATATATATATATATATATATATATATATATGTCAGTGTTGATGTCTCTCGGAAAAGAAGTAAGAAGAAAGCCAGCCACTTGAAACAACCAATAACATCATGATGCTCACTCCATTCATACCACGGGTTTACTGGTACCACCGCGTGTTTGCCGCAGACGCCTCACATTCATACCACGGGTTTACTGGTACCACCGCGTGTTTTTCTCATTAAGAAATTCTTGAACGTAGCCCCTGGTGAAGAAACATGTGTGTGTTGATGGTCCCAGGCAATCGTACTGTGTGTCTGTTTGCTTCGTTGTACGTAGGTGTTTGCTTCGTTGTACTTGTCTGTCTGAATGTAGAAGTATAGGCGTTCCTGATCCTTACCACACACCATATCCATTACAACTTTATAAGATTTTAGTGAATATGAACATACCACCTTTTAATTTCACTAAGACACTATCACCCCACATTTATCATCACACATTTATGAACATTTAAAACAGTTGGTACCGACACGAACACCCCACTCTTCCTACTTTCAACTAATTACTTTCACAGATTACCCCATTCCAACCAACAGATTTTCACTTCAACCAACAAGAATTCATAGACCCGACCTGGGATTTTCAACCATTTTACCCGTCCCAATCTCACGGTAAATATTAACGCTCTTTCACGTTCCGGTCTGTTAGTTTTTGTCTGTGTTTGTTTCTGTATATGTCTGTATATATACATAGGTCTGTCTGTCTGTTTGTTTCTGTATATGTACGTAGGTGTGTTTATCTGTACTTGAGTGTCTGTTTGCTTCGTTGTACGTAGGTGTATTTGACTGTATGGTCCTGTTCATTGTCTACAATCAAGACTGCATATCTATTGTTATTGATGTTACGTACTTCAATGATCTTTTCATATATTTCTGGTGTACAGGGGAAAAAACATTACACATCCCTGTCTTAATAGGCTGACAGTGGCCTATTTCATTATCAATCCTTATGATAGTTTTTGTTTCCAATATATGTTTTTATTTCTTTCCCACCAATTTGTAGATTTTCAAGCACATCTAATTTGTTGACATGCCGTACACTATCAAAAACCTGACACATGTGATAACATTCACATCTGTTTTTTTTTTTAACTTGTGTGTTACATGCATTGTGTATTGCTTCGTGTGTTTACACGGCGTGTAGCTGACTTTTGTGTTATTTTACATTCTGTACCTTTGAAATAGAGTAACGAAAACAAGTACCATCAATTAAAAGCGAAAAGAGAGCAAGTGAAAACAAACAGACCTTCTGGTGCCTGACCTCTCCTTTTCCCGTGCTCGCGCGCGCGTGCCCCTGGGCGAGTTTATCATATGAGAAACCAGACAGAATAAGAAGAAACGTATTTGTCTGTATGGTTATTTTCCCCACACAAACTCCTGGCTATTATCTTCTTTAACAACTTCCAAAAAAAAAAAAAAAAATTACCCGCCATCACCCGCCTAAAACATTCCTATCTTTTGGTCCAACAAAAACATTACCCGCCATCCTAAACAAGACTTCCAATATTTCCAGCCCTCACGAGTGGTCCTATGGCTCATTTTTCGGGCTCTGTCACCAACTGGCTGTTGTTAGATCCCAGATGGGCAACCACTCAGCCAAAATCATTTCTTATACTGGTGGTTAGTTCTGGATGTAGTTTGAGATCCCCTAACTCTGTCAGAAGGGACTAATTACCACTGACTAATCCCAGAGAGAAAACGTGGAACAAATGTCTGTTATGCTGATTTAAGACACTGTCCCTGATACTCAAGAAAACAGCCAAGAAGTGGCTCGTTGAAGATAGAATATATCTATATAGTTTTGGCTGTACTTGGTATCACCAGAAGTGAGAAAGGAGGAGTTAAGACATGCAACGTAATCTGGTTACTTATGACTGCATAGGCAAGATACCTCCCGGACATAGATTCCCACTTCTGTTAACCCCCACTAAATGATACAAAAGGTGCGTACTTATTTAAGCTACACAAACATTTATAGACATTTAGAATTTATGAGGACAACTGAGTTTAAAATACAACAACTGTGTTTATTATTGCTATTGATGATCATATGATGATGATGATTATATTATGGTATACGTAACTTAAGAGGTCACATAGGTCATGCTTCCCCCAGTGAGACGCAGTTCACTGTCAGATTGAAGGAGTCCAAATTGGTCCCTCACAAGGCTAAGTCACTTCCTGATATGGGTTGTTGACTGTCCATTGCTCCTAAGAGATCTGGAATGAAACGAACGGAGATGGGTAGTATCTACGTCTACACATCTCAAACACATATGTCTATACATTCATATAAACATACATTCAAGTCATAATATATGATGGTATGATGATAGATGATGGCATGTTACATAAACATATATCAGTTCTAAATAAATAAATATATATGTATATATTCATAAAACCCTTTAGAACATCTATAGCTCAAAACATACATCATCACATACATTTATGTAATGGGGTGTTTTCCATATAAGTTCACCTCACTTACTCTTTCCATTTCTGATTCATTCATACTGTCTTGTCGGAAGGGCTGGTCGCACAGTCCTGTCGAACATTAAATGCCTTCCCTGAATCTGTCTGGGATATTGAATGTCCTAAGTCATGTCTGTCCTCATGCAGATATCATGCAGACATCATGCAGACAAGGTGAACTGGTGCCATTCCTCAAACCAAGTGGTTTCACCATAATCTTGGTAGGCACTCAAAGTGTTGGTCCAAATAATCAATGTTAATTGGACGCTATCAAGAGACTGGTAGCTCTCAGGAATTTCTCCTAAGTAGTCAGTCTCCCCAATGTTTAACATCATACAGGATGAATCTAAATGTATCTCCTGTACATGCATACGCTCATGTAGCTTGGATAATGGATTTCTCCAAATTATCACATACAACAAATCAGACAACCACGTAGTGAATGAGAGATGACGATAGTTCTCAGGGAAATCGTAAAACTAGAACTGGAACATTAAGTACAAAGAAAATCCACGAGTGTAAAGTTTGGGAGAATATGTAGAAACAGGAAACTACACAAGCCTTCAGACTAGCAGACAAACTAATCAGAGTAATGGTATTACCTGGGTTATAGCTAGGAAATCCTGTCATACGACTTCGTACAGAAGTCCAACAGAACGAAATGTTAATATTTCTCCAGTAGGTATCCTAAGAATGCTATTGTAAATGCGTCTGAAGTCTTGCTGGCCATGCTTGTAGTTTTATTCTCTTCATCCCTGGCTAGTTTCTACGTTGGCTAATTACTATGTCCCATTTTCATTAACTCCGCCTATTTTTCCATGTACGATGACGGGATGGATTAAGTCCCAAACTCTTCTCACCCCTCCTCCTTTCCTGTGAAGGGTAGTTTCATCTGTCAATCAAATTGACCGATGCCCCACCATGGCCTGAAACAATAAAACATGCTTCGCTAGCGATGCAATAGACGTTGCGTCATAACTACATACCAATCTGTGGTTAACACAAGCCTTCCCGGTTGCTGGCAGGAATGTGTCAGCCATGTGTTCCTACTTTGCCGCCCGTATTGCAGTGAGGTGTTAAGCATCTGGTCCTAATTGCTCCTTTGTGGTGGCAATTACATACTCCCGGCTCCACAAAGTCTGGACTTTTAGATAGGTGTTAGGCCTGCATTAAATTGCCGTGTTTTCCCCTGAGTAGAACCGCCATGTATCCATGTCGTCCCCAGCCCAGATTTCACACTTTTCCCTCTTTCTCTTCCCTTCTACTGAAAACAATGAGTTTTCAACCTTTGATAGCGCCGCCGACTGGTGCCGTGGTGTCTGGGTTTTACGTTTGATCTGGACATCAAAGCTTTCTCAGACCTAGCATTACAGAAATGATGGGGCGTGCGTGGTCAAAATGTAATTTTCTCTTGTTTTCAATCTCTGTTAGTTTTTCCTTATTCCTTGGTTGGGGACTAGATTATTTTCTGGTGGACAATTATTCTTTTACTTAGAGAATGATAGAATAATTCTTGTGGGCTCTTTAATTCCTTTCAAACTTGTGTAATTCGGATGCTGCCGGGGCTGTCCCGTCACAGGCTCCTATCGCAATATATTACCAGACTCCAAGTTTTTTTTTCCAGATTATACCTTCTACACCTCTTATTATATTTATGACCATCCCTATATCGACCACTAATACCCCTTACGACACATCATAGCCATTACAACTTTATAAGATTTCAGTGAAGAAGCTACATACCACCCTTTAATTTCAGTAAGACACTCATCACTATCATCATCAAGTGCCGTGCCGGCTGGCGTAGGCGTTCTTGGCTCTCCATAGATCTCTGTCTTTGGTTTTCTGGATCAACTCTGCTGCTGATATTCTTCCATGCCACCGTCTCAATCCATCCAGCATCACTTCTCTTGGTCTACCTCTGCCTCTCTTCCCCTCGATCTTTCCAGTTGTTACGATGTTCTCCAATGCCTCTCTTCTCATCACATGACCGAGGAAAGCTGTTTGTCTCTGTCTTATTGTTGTATATAATGTTCTAGTTTCGTTAGCCTGTTTCAGGCAGTCGTCGTTAGTTACTCTGGCAGTCCAAGGAATTAGTATTTTTATAAAAAGATTATTAAATAAATTATTATAAAAAGACACTACTATCACACATTTAACACGGTACCGACATTTTACCCCGTTCCGTCACACCCCGACCAACCATCAAGAATTTCCCCGACTACCATAACATGTGCTTGGAACCCTCGTTTTTCATTACACCCACCTCTTACCCACCATTCCCGCATATACCCCGTTCCTACGTAACCACGTCCAACCACAATATATAACTTTCCCTTCAACCACCCCTTCAGGCCTCATCCGTACTCACACTACCTTAATTACTTTCACAGAAACAACCCACCAACCAAAAATTCATAGACACGAATACTTTTACGCCCCTCCAATACCTTAATTACTTTCACAGACACTTACCCACAGATATTCATAGACCCCGTTCCAGTCCCACCAAAAAAATAGACCACGCAGCCATAATTACTTTTACAGAAACTTACCCGCCAAAAAAATTTCACCCGGGATTTTACCAAAAAAATGTTCCCCCACTCGGCAAAAAAATACCTTCAAAACATATCAGCCGCCATATTGGATGCAAAAGTACGTGGACGTGCGCCAAACTATACTACTTAAGACATCTTAGGAGGATGGATGATTGTAGAATACCAAAGGACATCTGTTTTGGTGAATTACAGATGGGTAAGAGATCTCAGGCTCGGCCTCTACTACGATACACAGATGTGTGTATGCGGGACATGATTGATACAAGCATTGATAATGCACAATGGAAGCAATTCGCCGCTGAACGTGTTGCATGGAGGGCAAACATCAGAAATGGAATAAAAAATAGAAATTTATTGCAGAGAAGTCACACACCGAGCGTGTGAGACGTAAGATGGTGCATGATGGTGGAAATGACCACGTGTTCACATGCACCCAATGCGACTGAACATTTACAACGCAAATTGGCCTTAACAGTCACATTCGCTACCGCCATAGGTAAAAGTTATGCCTTTTTGAAGCACAAACTATATATAATAGTCACAGACAACATGATGAAACTATATTCGATCACATTTGCATCCAACTAGACAGAAAATTCAGACAAGAAAACCCGGCTGCTGTGGAGGTGGAAGTTCAAGCTTTGATTTTCGAGAATTCGTTAGACGGTGATGCTGTCATATACACAGATGGGTCGGTCGTCCGACATGTGAGAAGCTCATGGGCTTTTACGGCACAGGCTGGAGGGAGAATTGTGAAGGAGGACTCTGGTGCTTTTTCTGAGACCACAAGTAGCCAGACTATGGAAGTCATGGTAGTAAGTAAAGCAATAACATGGCTCGAGACACAGACATTCACTAGGGCATGTTTCCATAGCGACTCAGTGAGTATGCTCAAGGGGATAGAGATGGGGTGGATCCGAAGAGAGTGGTTGCTGTCTCTGGTGCTGTCTCGGCTGGCAAAGATTAGTTTCATCTTCGTGCCAGGGCATGCGGGAGTACAAGGAAATGAGCGGGCTGACAAGCTCGCAGGTAAGGCTACTGTGGAGGGCGGACGCGCTATGGACCAGGCTGACATTCTGAATGCTCTACGAGAAGTAAGACTGTTGCGAGAACCAAGCGATGACTGTGAATCTACAATCATGGTCAGACTGCGAGAACTGCAAATTAAAAGAGGTGTTGCCAAATAAGAACACTACGCAGGAAGCCAAAGAAGATTGATTAACCAACACAGAACTGGTGTCGTGAGCCGCTACACGCTGCGAGATTTGCTGAGGAGGGGATCCGAGCACTTATGGACTGAATGGTTCGATGTGCAATGAGGATGATCTGTCGACTAACTAACCAACTAACATTTGCATGCGATCCCAGAAAAACACACAGAAACATGGCAATCACTGACAAAACAAATTATAAACATACTACATACGTACAAATACAATACATCAACAAATTTTGGAAGAAGACAATTGTAAATTCATTCATCACTCCTAAGATAATATATTTAGCTACAGTGCTACATCAACCAAAACAGGCAATCACAGACATAAACAAACACAACAGACATTTCATCTTTAGCAACACAATTCACAATATACAACACAAACCACAAGCCGCCGTTTGAGGTGTTCTTATTTTGCGATCATCCGGATGCTTTTCCTGAAGTGATTGCATTGTGCCTGTTTACAGCGGAACTGCGATACCGTGCATTTTGGCCGACACATCCGACTTCTGCGGGTGTTAACCTTCCCGGGATTTTCAAAGGATTTTCGACTCTCACTTTTGTGGTGTCACTTACATCCCTAGCTGGTCAAGTTAGAACGGCCGGAGTCATCCCGGTCAGCCCTCAAGACAAGGCAGAGGCAGACCATGGGTATTCTCCGCCATCTAAGGAGGCTAACCGACATATAGCGCTCTGCAGCTGGGCTCACCCAAGGATCATCACGTCCTGCACATGACTGCTTAGCCTCACATCCGAATATTGGGAAATTCGTCCCCCCCCCACCCCTCCCAGACCGCTCTCCCGCGCAAACCAGGAGAGGTCAGTTTCCAGATGACATCCACACAGCGAGCTTTCGGCTCAGATTATCCACAAAATCCGTTTGCTAGCAAAGCAATATTCCGATTTGTGCCACTGGGACGCTTTTTCCACCTTTTCACGAAGCCCACACAGTGAATCTTTAATGCTGATATTCAAGTAATAGATTTGTCTTTTTGGGGTGTTCAGCTGCTGCAATAACTCTCAGTCGAAAAATCATATAATATGTCTAATCTTAGTTTTCTTTCTAATACAAATATTTGGTGACAAAACACATCCGTGTCTTACCCATCTTGGTCTGCTCATAACTGTCTCGGCATTAAGTCATAACTGTGACAAAACCTTCCTACTTTTGTTACCCATTTTTGTTAGGTCCAAAAATACTTTTTGTTTGCAACTGAATCTGCTAAAAGACAAGAGGATCGACTTCCTTACATCGGGTTTGATCCAATATGGTGCTATAACTTTCCGTGGGTCGGGCTGCCGAACGCGTCGCACAAAGTACTATCTACGCAACTCCAGGGATAAGCCCTAGGGTTTCTACTTCAAAACTGCACTCGTGAGCCAAACGACGTACGCCGGAATCAAACCCACAACCATCGGAACGCGAGACAGGTGGCATAACCAGCTCGCGTGTCCTCCACTCGGCAAAAAAATACCTTCAAGACATATCAGCCGCCATATTGGATGCAAAAGTACGTGGACGTGCGCCAAACTATACTACTTAGGACATCTTAGGAGGATGGATGATTGTAGAATACCAAAGGACATCTGTTTTGGTGAATTACAGATAGGTAAGAGATCTCAGGCTCGGCCTCTACTACGATACAAAGATGTGTATATGCGGGACATGATTGATACAAGCATTGATAATGCACAATGGAAGCAAGTCGCCGCTGAACGTGTTGCATGGAGGGCAAACATCAGAAATGGAATAAAGACAAAGGAGAAATTATTGCAGATAAGTCACACACCGAGCGAGTGAGACGTAAGATGGTGCATGTTGGTGGAAATGACCATGTGTTCACATGCACCCACTGAGAATGAACATTTACAGCGCGAATTGGCCTTAACAGTCACATTCGCTACCGCCATAGGTAAAAGTTATGCCTTTTTGAAGCACAAACTATCGTCTGTTAAGACGGCAAATGCCAATGAGTATCAAGGGACATAAATTGAAATGATGTTTTTTTATGGAACAAGGGAGACAAGAAAAATAATTTATTGGAGCATAAATTAAGGCTGTATATGCAAATACCTAGTTTAAAGAACGTATGGCATATATTTAATAACATATATTGCCACTCTGATCAACAGATTCTAAACTAAATTTAAGTAATTGAGATAGATTTGATATCCAGTATGTGACCTCATGTGGTATATAATATCACAAAGGAAGTGCATTCTATATTCGGGATAATATATCTGATGCGATATTCGTTTAATCTCATCAGTGTTTCTTCGTTGACTTGTTTTTTATTTGACAGGCACATGTGCATGTGCCTCATAATGATAGCAATTTGGAGAAGGAAGTGGGGCCAAAATAAACATACAGAAGTATAAAATAACGGGTCTGGGAAAGTGGAAGGATAAAGCAGATCTCCCTCCACCTCACCCCCCCCCCCCCAATCCAAGGATATAACAGTCACAAACAACATGAAACTATATTCGATCACATTTGCATCCAACTAGACAGAAAATTCAGACAAGAAAACCCGGCTGCTGTGGAGGCGGAAGTTCAAGCTTTGATTTTCGAGAATTCGTTAGACGGTGATGCTGTCATATACACAGATGGATCGGTCGTCCGACATGTGAGAAGCTCATGGGCTTTTACGGCACAGGCTGGAGGGAGAATTGTGAAGGAGGACTCTGGTGCTTTTTCTGAAGACCGACTATGGAAGTCATGGTATAAGTAAAGCAATAACATGGCTCGAGACACAGACATTCACTAGGGCATGTGTACATAGCGACTCAGTGAGTATGCTCAAGAGGATAGAGATGGGGTGGATCCGAAGAGAGTGGTTGCTGTCTCTGGTAGCGATCTCGGCTGGCAAAGATTAGTTTCATCTTCGTGCCAGGGCATGCGGGAGTACAAGGAAATGAGCGGGCTGACAAGCTCGCAGGTAAGGCTACTGTGGAGGGCGGACGCGCTCATGGATCAGGCTGACATTCTGAATGCTCTACGAGAAGTAAGACTGTTGCGAGAACCAAGCGATGAGTGTGAATCTACAATCATGGTCAGACTGCGAAGAACTGCAAATTAAAAGAGGTGTTGCTAAATAAGAACACTATGCAGGAAGCCAAAGAAGATTGATTAACCAACACAGAACTGGTGTCGTGAGCCGCTACACGCTGCGAGATTTGCTGAGGAGGGGATACGAGCACTTATGGACTGAATGGTTCGATGTGCAATGAGGATGATCTGTCGACTAACTAACCAACTAACATTTGCATGCGATCCCAGAAAAACACACAGAAACATGGCAATCACTGACAAAACCAATTATAAACATGCTGCATACGTACAAATACAAGACATCAAATTTTGGAAGAAGATAATTGTAAATTCATTCATCACTCCTAAGATAATATATTTAGCTACAGTGCTACATCCCCCAAAACAGGCAATCACAGACATAAACAAACACAACAGACATTTCATCTTTAGCAACACAATTCACAGTATACAACACAAAACACAAGCCGCCGTTTGAGGTGTTCTTCTTTTGCGATCATCCGGATTCTTTTCCTGAAGTGATTGCATTGTGCCTGTTTACAGCGGAACTACGATACTGTGCATTTTGGCCGACACATCCGACTTCTGCGGGTGTTAACCTTCCCGGGATTTTCAAAGTATTTTAAACTCTCACTTTTGTGGTGTCACTTTCATCCCAGCTGGTCAAGTTAGAACGGCCGGAGTCATCCCGGTCAGCCCTCAAGACAAGGCAGAGGCAGACTATGGGTATTCTCCGCCATCTAAGGAGGACTAGCCGACATATAGCGCTCTGCAGCTGGGCTCACCCAAGGAGCATCACGTCCTGCACATGACTGCTTAGCCTCACATCCGAATATTGGGCATTTCGTCCCCCACCCCTCCCAGGCCGCTCTCCCGCGCAGACCAGGAGAGGTCAGTCTCCAGATGACATCCACACAAGCGAGCTTTCGGCTCAGATTATCCACAAAATCGGTTTGCTAGCAAAGCAATATTCCGATTTGTGCCATTGGGACGCTTTTTCCACCTTTTCACGAAGCCCACACAATGAATATTTTATGCTGATATTCAAGTAATAGATTTGCTTTTTGGGGGTGTTCAGCTGCTGCAATAACTCTCAGTCGAAAAATCATATAATATGTCTAATCTTAGTTTTCTTTCTAATACAAATATTTGGTGACAAAACACATCCGTGGCTTACCCATCTTGGTCTGCTCATAACTGTCTCGGCATTAAGTCATAACTGTGACAAAACCTTCCTACTTTTGTTACCTATTTTTGTTAGGTCCAAAAATACTTTTTGTTTGCAACTGAATCTGCTAAAAGACAAGAGGATCGACTTCCTTACATCGGGTTTGATCCAATATGGTGCTATAACTTTCCGTGGGTCGGGCTGCCAAACGCGTCGCACAAAGTACTATCTACGCAACTCCAGGGATAAGCCCTAGGGTTTCTACTTCAAAACTGCACTCGTGAGCCAAACGACGTACGCCGGAATCAAACCCACAACCATCGGAACGCGAGACAGGTGGCATAACCAGCTCGCGTGTCCTGTCTGTCTATAACTTTACTCCCATAACAGTCTATTTAAATGTCTCTCTATTGTAAGCCTCTGTCGCTGTCATGTGTAAACTACCTATCACATCTTGAATCTATGTACGTCGTGGTCTTAATCTTTTCCAACTCCTTGGCACATGCTAGGAATCGTAATTGAAATACGTAACATTAATAGCATATGATATGAATGAAATCATCATTGCTGGACGTAGCATCAATAACATTAGATATAAGAGGTATCATTATTCGGAAACGTAATAACAAAAACAATAGTTATGAGAGAAATCACCATGGGGTAGTGTCGTGTCCTTCTTTAAAGTGTCGTCCCTGGAGTGAGGAGAGTCAACATCCACAGTATAATTTTTCTTTCCTATCAATATCCTGGAGAATCCACCAGCTTCCGTCCAACACACTCCATCAGCCCGTGGACACCTTTTCCTATCACTCTCTCACTGTCGTACTATGCCCCCTCTCATACTTCCCCAACGCAACATATTCAACAACTCTTGCTTCTAAAAATTAATAAAGATTAATTTATTAAAAGAAAAGTGTAACGTATATGAGACGTGTATGCGAAGAAAATGTGTGATGTGTTCTATAATCTGTGTAGGATCGGACTCTCAGATAATAGCATAGTCAGTTCATCCTTGCAAAAACACACCACAGCACGTTAAGTCAGAACAAGTCCACCTCACCCGGTACTGTATCTCTCCTGCCGGACACCGACTGTCATCTGTAGCTACCTGGTAATCCATCTTCCTGATCATCCGAAATAGATACTGTTTGTAAATTACAGCTGATCATTGACCGGTTGCCCAATGCACATAATTTCCTATCGTTCTTAAAAATGCACAAATCCTTTGTAGTGAGTATTTAGGTATCACTGTTATTGTTAATATACTTGAACCTAACTAGTGTCTATCTAGGTTCAGGTATCATGTCTTTTGAACTATTTAACTAAAATATATCACACCATGTGACAATTATATTGATGTTCTTGTTTAGGTACCAATGTTCTTATGCTGTGTGATGCATTAACAATCATCACCCATCTTAGGTGAACCATCTTTCTTCTCGGACGTTATTCCTTTTATTTTTTTTGTTGTTGTAAGAAACATTTTTGTGTCCCACTGGTGTTATGTCTAATTGACGTTGCACTTCATCAAACCCAGTGTTGAACTTCCTCGTAGCTGGTATGGAACCTGTGAGAGAAACAACACATCTGGTGATAGTACTAGTCTCTGATCCTACCGGCTGAGTGTAAGCCTATTGCCTTGCTCAGTTATTTTATAGCTAACTAAACTCTGTCATAGAGCATATTAGCTCCTCACCTACGTCCGAATCAGGCGATGACAAGGAAAGACCCATAAACAGAGTGCACAACTTCAGTGGGCAAACCATTGAAAGATCCCCCCATTGGACACTTTCCCCGTCTAAAATCTCTCCAATTATCACCCCTCTATCCTATTCATTCAAGCAGAGCCAATTATCACTTCACTACTCTAACTAGTTTTCAACTAACAGTGCTAATCATCACACTCTAGTTTTAACAAGACTACCGCCTATATTAATTAGGCCTAAATAGACTATATTGACTACCTTATGCAAAACCGCCTCATTCCGGGATGGCTGCTACACTTTGCCATAACGACACATGCTAGTTAATATTAAATTAATCTAACACTGTAGAGCTCTCCACAAACACGTCCATCATAATCCACGGTTTTGGTCAACACTGTTTCTCCCAATCATGGTTTATGGCAAAACCTAAAATTGGTCACGTGACGGTATTCATTATGTCCACACAGGTGTTATTTGGGCATATCATCCATTGTCAAGAATCTATCCTCCCTGGCTCAATCAATGTCAGAGTTGTCATCACTTGTTTTGACATCCACAACAAGCTAGCGAGTTCCTGTGTGCTCCCAACAACGGGTTTCCACAACAAACCGCCAATCTTCTTGATGTCCGGAAACTCTAAATGACAGACGGACTGTTTTCTTCCGAGCTGAGTACTTCCGCTTAAATCCAACCTGTTTATGAACTGTCAAAGCGATGTATGGACTCATCTCACTCACTTCCAAATGTTCCCATTTTGTCGACCCCAAGTAAACACGTGCAGCTGCAACCTTTGACCGTCCTGGGGATTTTGACATCCAATTTGTTTTTTCTGTTAGTTAAAATATTTTTGGCTTTGCAGATAGGCCGGTTAATCAGAAAGTCTCTATAGTAATCAACTGGTTAAACGCAGGGTTTTATTTTTGTGACAGGAAGTAAAATCAATAACAATAGATATGAGAGTACAAAAATCATGGTTGGTTTGCATGGCTCAATTGTCGTATAAAAAGCATGATTTGTCTCCGATGTTATAATTAAAATATATTACATAATGTCTTGCAATTTGACAATTCGCCTTAGAACAGCCTTTATCTTCTTCTTCTTCTGTACATTAGTCATCCAAATAAGAGTACAACTCCAATGGCCCAGATGAAATCCTGAGTCCTTACAACAAGAGCGTCCTGCTGGCTTGCTGAATGGATGGCTTCTGTGTGGTATGTTGATTGTTGCCAACATACGTCACAGTCATCTCTTCATCACGCGATGGTGCTTGACTGTGCAATTGCTTGCTAATTTTTTTTTTTTTTTTATAATTGCACTGCAATCCTGTACTATGTCTATTTTCAGACCTGGCCATGCTTTGCTTTTGAACCCCGACCGTCCAGCGTGCAACCGCTATAACAGGCGTTCTGTTATAGATTGCGACAGTCGCTGATGGTAGCCCGCTGGAGTTATATGTGATTGTCAGAAGTCGGGGTGCCCCACCGGCTAGATGAATGTATTATTCACTGGCGAGCAACCCCAGATAGTCAGAAACTGACTAGGGACAAAATCTATATGGCTGAACTACAGATTAAGCCCATGAATATCCAACGTACAGCTCCAAGTGGCTCGTTACAAAATGAAATGAACTGTGCTGAATATTCGCCAAGGATGGGAAGAAGAAGGTTAGCTAGAATAGATTTTTACGTCTGAATAAAAGTGTAAAGACAACTATTCCAGTACAGGTTTTTCTCCCTGACTGCTCCCTTCCTTGGTGTGTAAGTGAACCCCCACCAATGTACACACACAACACGTATGCACAATTGGAATTAAAATATAACGACAGAACTATGAGTTACAATACTACAACATTTATTTGCTAATCATAACAATAGACATAGGATGATTGTCAATATGAGGATGATGAAATCATATAACATATTGTGATGAGAAACATTACGTAACTTTACTTGTTACTTCATCTATCTGGAACTGTGGTCCAGATCCCCACTCTCCAGTAGACTCAACAAAGAGAACAGCTTGCCGGTATTCTGAGATCCTGTCAGTCCTGACACTCCTAGTCAGTAGTCTCTAGTCTTGAGATCTATAACATAGGGCTCCTTGTGAGAGCTTGAAAGAAAGTCAAGAATGTGTTATATCAGTTCTACATCAGCGCAATCCTAATTAAAACATATAACACAAACATATACAATGACCAGTCTGGCCAAGTTTATCTTCCAGCTCTACTGTGTTCACCATCCTCCTTCTCCCTCCTATTGTCTTAGTCGGGGACGGGCTTTTCAATTGTCTCACACGCCTGTAATGATTACATTTCTGCCGCCCCATGTCCATGTCGCTAATACAGAAATTCTGTGTCGTACAGCCGCTCCGTCCAGTGTTAGTTTAGCAGCTCACAGGGTCGGTAATGGTATTATAATAATGCCGGGTCATCCGGGCTTACAAGCCGTGACCAGTAGCTGTGCCAGGGTTCCGTGAACTACCCTCCACCATACGATGAAAAAGGTTTAGCACCATATACCCCCTAACACTTGTGGGTAATGTCTGTACCATTACACCTCTGCTACAAATGCAATCGATGGTTAGTGTGCCAATGCGCACACCATAATATAACACTTCATATTGGTAGGCTTGCATATGACAAATCAATATACCAAACATCCAATACACATAAACCTATTGATTAAACTAGACATATGATACTTTAACATCATAGCATAATGCACTAGTTAGTTTATGAAATTACACCTACATACATCCAACATCCGTAAACATTATATTACTTCAAGATGGACATATAATGATACTCAATATAATAGCATCAGTCATTATTAATGAGTACTAATATTGTATAGCTACAAAATGAGATATACAACAGGTCTTAATTGAAGTTACCACACAGACCAGCTATATTTGCTGAGCTGCCCGGTTTAATCACCTGCTGTTGTAAGAATTAAATAAATAGTCAGTTGACTATATTCTGTACAACAAATGCACACACCAAAAAAACAACTAGTCTAGTTTAGAAAGAGATGGCAAGCATCTGCTACGACACCTCAAGTATATCTAGAAAAGACCTGCCTTCCATAAGTTTCTACTTCTCAGAAGAGTAGCACTTACAGCACAATGATATTGAACACAGAACTTAGAAAGAACACTCAAGTAACCTATGACAATGATAGTTCTTGCAATAACCTAGATCAGATATAGACTGAAAATCGGTCCATCCATCTAAGAAACTAAGAGACTTACTACGGGACTAGTTACTAAGAAATAATTCCTAGAAGCCAACATAATATTTATGCATATGACTACAGACATTGAGCTGGCAGCCTACCTGTTCTGAAGTCAAACTTAATCTAACATAAAACAGGCTAGGGACCCTTATTTAAGCTGAGTCAAGCAGACCGTATTATCTCCTTGGCATTCCCGTCATAAATTCTTCTTATCTCCTCCTGACAGTAATTGCAATTAACTCCAAGTCTGTCCAGTCATAAAATTCTTTCTGCATGCACACTAGCCTTCACACCTGTGGGTCTGACCATTATTAGCCCACTGAGTCTTATCAGTGATTTCACACCTTGCGCCTCTAGTCTCTACCAGATGGGGTCAGCCATCGCGGTTGGGTGATTTCCTAGCTATTCTTATCAGGTGTCATGTCAAGGGAACAATTAGGTTCTCATGGTCAACAGCCAGTTTACACCTCTGTTGGTAAACCCGGTTTGCTTGCGTCATGCCTTGTTGGTTTTAATTACTATTCAGTCCCCTGAGTCTGCCCTCCCGTCTGGCTGGATTGATAACCTCTGGGTGTGACCGGTACTGGTGTCAAATTAACTTCCCAAATAGAAAGCCATTCCTGGTGGTTTGTTTACTTGCAGGTTTTGCAAGCTTACGTCAAGACAGTATAGCCTTGAATATAGAGAAAACAGTTTTGTTCGTCTGTTGATCCTCTACATGGCCCATCAAAAGTGAACCGAAACTTGTTCTGGGAAGTAAAGGCTGCCAATTCGTGACAGTGATCCTAGCTAAAACAGCCGCCATTTGAGGTGTTCAGCTGCAATAACTATCAGGCGCCGAACATGTAACATATTTTACCTTAGTTTTCTTTCTAATATGAGGATTTGGTGACAAAACACATTCGTGTCTCACCCCTTACTGGGTCTGCTCATCACGGTCTCGGCATTAAGTCATAACTGTGACAAAACCTCCCTTCTTATCAGTTTCAGCCATCCATTTTGTTAGTCCAAACCTACTTTTTGTTTGGAACTGAATCTATTAAGAGGGAAGCGGTTGGACATTCATTGCACTAGGTTTGATCCCAAATGGCCCAGTACCTGTCCACCGGGCGGCTTGCTGAACGAGTCGCACAAAGTACGAACTACGCAACTCCAGCGACAAACCTAAGGGCTTCTCCGAGATGGTTGCATTCGTGAACCAAACGATGTACTCCGGAATTGAACCCACAACATTCGGAACGCGAGGTAGATGGCTTAACCACTTCGCTTGTCCTGTCTGGAACTTTACTCCCATAAAAGTCTATTTAAGTATATGTCCATTGTAAGCCTCTTTTGCTGTCACGTGTAAACTACCTATCACATCTTGAGTCCATCTAAGTTGTCGTCTTCCTCTTTTCCACCTCCATGGCACACTCTATGAGAAGATTCATCACTGAAGGATGTAACATTAATAACATTATATATGAGAGGAATCACAATTGGAGAAGTGACAACCGGTAGCATTAGATATGAGAGGAATCACAATTGAGGAACGTGACATCAATAATATTAGGTATGAGGGGAATCAACATTGGGGGACGTGACATCAATAACATTACATATAAGAGGAATCACAATTGGGGAATGTGACATCAATAGCATTAGACATGAGACAAATCACCATTGATGAACGTGACATAGAATAACATTAGATATGAGAGGAATCACCACTGGAAGAAATAACATCAATAGCACTAAATATGCAGATGATACATTGTTGATTTGAGACCATTAGCAGGATCTGCAAAATTTAGTAGATGCGGTTGTCGCACACAGTGAACAACTGTGGTTAGAATTAAATTGTATGAGAGACTGAGATTGTAGTCGTCACCAGAAGAAAGAAATACCACATGTAATATTCAGGTAAATGAGAATATTATTAAACAATTGAATAGGTACAACTATCTCTGAACAGTCACAGTATCTGATTGATGGTGTCTTGGCGAGATTAGAACAAGAATCACCATGACGAAAGAACAAGAATCACCATGACGAAAGTAGCCTTTTGCCAGACGGAAAACATACTGACCAATAAAAGGATGTCAATGGAAACGAGAAAAAGAGTGTTCATGTGCTACCAGTTCAGTTCCAGTTCAGCTGAGACGATTGGCTCCGTTCAACCTTTGCCTATATAGATTCGGTTGTATTTGGGACCTTTATAGTGTATCTCGCTCTTCTTTCGTGTATGATGCTGATTATATCTGCTTCCTTGAAATAGTTCAGGGAGCTTTACCTGTTGTCGTCTCTCCTGGTGTTCCACCTATTTCCCCGTTTTGGTCTGTCTTCGTATCGTCTGGGTCTTCTCTTATACCTTGTGTCGTGTGCGGGCTGCTGATTCGGTCTATGAGGTGACCAACCGTTTCTTCTTCCGACCCCCGTCCACTCTTGATCTTGGTCGCTGTTGTTCCTGTTCTCTTCCTCTTCTTATATTTCTTCTTCTGTTGCTTCTTCTACTGTCTGTGCCTTTGTAACCCTCTGGTTCTGGTTCAGGTGTTTCAGACATGTTCTTGAGCAGCTCTATTTGTTCTCTTTCTTCTTGAATCTATCTGATAATTTCTTCTGTCTTTTCTCTCTCTTCTTGAATTTTTAATAAAGTTTCTTATGTCTTTTCTCTCTCTCTCTCTTCTTGAATTTTGAATATCGTTTCGTCTGTCTCGGTCTTTATTGCAGCCATTCTAGCGATATCCCGATCAACCTTCTGTTGAACTTGATATAGTTCGTCCAGGACACCCTGCTCAATCCCCTGCTGATATTGCTTTATTTAGTCCAAGATACGCTGAGCGGCTGATATCTGTGTTTCTTGCGTCATGTCCTTTTCTTCCTTCATGTTGTTGAGCGTGAATCTCAGGTCCTTAACTTGGCCTTCCAGTTGCGATTTGTCGCTTTTTGTGAGTTGATTGGCAGTCTCGTACTGCCCTCCTAGCCTCTTTATACGGCATGTTACTTTTAATGGCGATCTTCATTGCTTCCTTACTGTCTTGGTGCCAAGAGCAGCCGAGGTACCTGGTGCCGTGGTTGCCGAGGCAGTTGGCGCACTTTCTGTTAGGATTTGGCCTCCTGAAAGTCCTTGTCGATCTTTGCATGCTGGCATTGTCTGTATGGATGGGGTCCAAAGCAGTATCTGCATACCTCCACCTCACTCCTGCAGGTGGCACGGGTGTACCAAATTGTCTGGCACTTGGAGCACTGCAGCACTCTAGGTATGTAGCGCTCTGGAACTCGGTTTCTATTGTCCCATGTGATAAATTGAGGGATCACTCGGTCCTCGGATGGTACGATGACGACTGTGATGGGGATGTTATTCTTGCCTGATGATCCTCTCAGCACTGGTGATCTTGAGTTTGCGATTCTCTATATTGTCAGCATCTCCCTGATGTGGTCGTTGGTGAGATGAGTCTTGACTCGCTTGATGTCCCATGGTTTTATCATGCCGTGTCGGGTGGCTTCTACTGTGAGGCCGTGGGGTAGCTTGATGTCGCGTTTCTCGTTTTGTGACATCTTCTGCATTTGTGCTGTGGTCTTGGAGTTCTTGTTGATGGAGACCAATATTCCATCAGGTGTCTTTGCAGTAGCTGGCAGATGCTGTTTCTTCCCATTTCGTTTTCCAACAGACTGTATCTTGTCTGTTGGTAGCGCCGACAGTGTGGCCTCCTCCACGTTGATTTGCTTCAGCAGGATTTTGCCGGTGAAGTCCTCTGTTAGTGGTTTCTTCCGATGTGGAGATCTTTAGTGAGCAGCTTGGTTGCTTCCCAATAGTGTTGTTGCGAATATCTCCGCTGCTGCTGGCTTCAGTTGTAATCGTAACCTCTGGTCGTCGGAGCAGCGACAGGAGCGGCTTCATCTGGTGTAGAAGTGGTAGCTTTCTTTAATGTTTCTTGGGGTTCTGGCGTTGTGCTGCGGCTCGCAGACAAGTTTTCTTCATGCATCTTCTTGATAGTCTTGGTGGCTTCCACGCTGCTCATTTTGAACTTTGGGTGTCTTGCAACGTGCCATTTTCGCCCACGTGTCAGGCTTCTGATTAGACGACTTGTTTTCGATATCGCGACGAATCGGTGAGGGGTGGAGATGCTATCTAGAGCCTCTACTTTTTATGGATTTGAAGGGTGGATATCTTGCAGACAATCTGAAAAAACATCTAATGACTCAGGAAATTTGGTTTCTGAGGAAAATGCAAAGAATACCGTGGGCAGATAGAAAAACCAATTACCAAGCACTACAATAAACTAATAAAAACTGTAAACTGATTATAGTAATTAGACGTAGACAGTAACAATTTTGGAGGCACATTATGAGAAGAAATAAATTGGAGAACTCGGTGAAAATTGGCAAGGGGGAAGGAACAAGTGGTATCTAAGTACAGTGCCTAGTATCTCCTGAAATAATTTCTTAAGGACTAACCACAGTTTTACAGTACAACATTTTACCACTTTCTGGGAAAGGACTTCGGGACATAAACTAACTTAATATTACAGTGTGCTTACCTTCAACATAGTTGAATTTCCTCTTAAAACATAGCGTCGTCAGGTTTCAGACTCGAGGCTAGGTTTTGACTTTCTAGTTCGCTGGCTGATTTGTAGGCCGTCGCTTCTCTCTTGCTAAACAGAAGACACCAGACCATCAGTTCCAGGTGACCATCGCCTTTAGTTCGCCTGCCACAGTTAATTTTTACTACACACTCTGAACGTCTTTCTGTCCTTACTTCATTTTCATACTCTTTGGGTTTTATTTGCACTGTTGTCATTGCTAGACCTGGCTCTGACGTCATGCCGGGTCATGTGTAATTGCTGAGCTCCATTTCTGCTATATTTAGAATATCGACGTTCCGTTCCAAAATTAGCGATGTTTCTCAAATTCCGATTATGTAGACTACATCTTTCTTTATAACTGTATGCGCTAATTTCTTTAGCTTTAAGTTTGAATTTACTTCTACTGGTGGTGTTTGTCGGCGCTGTTGCTAACCGGAGTGTAGTGCGGGGAAATTCAAACAGCGATGTGTTGGTTTGCGAGATGTATACTACAGGTCCAAACCTACTTTTTTGTTTGGACATGAATCTGTTAAAAGGCCAGACGATCGACTTCATAGCATTGGGTGTTATCCCATTTTGTACAGCATCATTCCGCTGGGCGGCTTACTTAACGTATCGCACAAAGTACTATCTATGGAACTTCAGCGAAACTCCACAGGGTTTCTTCGAGTAAAGTTCACTCGTGAACCGAACGACTTACGCCGGAATCGAACCAATAACCTTTGGGACGCGAGGCAGGTTACGTAACAAGTTCGCTGTCCTCTCTAGAACTTTACTGCCAAAACAGTCTATTAAAATGTCACTCCATTGTAAGCCTCTGTCGCTGTACCTATCAGAACTTGAATCCATCTACGTTGTGGTCCTCCTCTTTTCCGACTTTAGATGAGAGGAATCATCATTAAGGGACGTAATATCAATAATATTTGATATGAGAGGAATCATCACTAAGGGACGAAACATCAAAAACATTTTATATAAGAGGAATCATCATTGAGGACGTAACATCAATAACATGTGATATCAGAGGTATCATCATTGAGGGACGTATCATCAAAAACATTAGATATGAGAGGAATCGTCTTTGGGAGAAGTGACACCAATAACATTAGATATGAAAGGAATCACAATTGGGGAATGTGACATCAATAACATTAGATATGAAAGGAATCAACTTTAGGGGACGTGACATCAATAGAATTAAATTTGCGGATTATACAGTGTTGATTTGAGACCATTAGCAGGATGTGCAACATTTAGTAGATGCGGTTTTCGCACATAGTGAACAACTAGGGTTAGAGTTGAATTGTAAAAAGGCACAGATTAAGGCCATAACAGTGAAGAAGGAAATGCCACAATGTAATATACATTTAAATTAGAATATTCGTAAACAAGTGAATTGGTACATCTATCTCTGAACAATCATGAAATCTGATTGGAGGTACCTAGACGAGATTAGAATAAAAATCACAATGGAGAATGCAGCCTATGCAGACAAAAAACATACTCTCTATATATAAAAGAGAATGTTTGTTTGTTTGTTAGTGTGTCCTTTATCCTTTCCCGAACGGTCCATCTGATTGAGATGAAATTTTTTAAAGATGTTGTTCTCACTCTCGCGGATCCAGCTGAAATAGTTAGTTAGTTTAAAATCAACAAGTTTTCCTAAAGCACGAAATAAAATGGCATTACCAGCTTCAGAAACAGACGAAAAAATGTCCCGCCATTTTTCTCCAAGGGAACTCACTCTCTGATTGCACCAGAAATTAGTTATGAACAGTTATATCTACTTATAATGTTTCTGTCTGTGTGTGTCCTTTATGCGTTCCCGAACGGTCCATCCGATTGAAATGAAAGTTTTTACAGATGTTGTTCACTCTCCCGCAGATCGAACTGAAATAGGTAGTTAGTTTAAAATCAATATTTAATTTTTACACGAAAAAGGCATTACGAGCTTCAGAAACAGAAGAGCAATGGGAACGGGAACGGGAGCATCAGAAACAGGCGAGAAACGGGAACGCGAGCGGGAGCATCAGAAACAGGCGAGAAACGAGAACGGGAGCATCAGAAACAGGCGAGAAACGGGAACGGGAGCATCAGAAACAGATGAGCAACGAAAACGGGAGCAGGGGCCGAACGTGTACTCTGTGCGCTTAGAGAAATGTATTTGAATGTGTAATGACTACCTATATGAATTCAGAGAGATGCTCACCGCTAGGTGCCTAGCGACGCCGGGCCGGGTCGTCAGCTAGTAACCAATAAAAAGATGCCAATTGCAACGAGAAAAAGAGTGTATGGTATTACATGGCATCTGTTCTTTTGTAATGGATGTGAAGCGTGGATAATTACCAAACAAGCTAATAATCATCTAATGGCTGTATAAATATTGTATCTGAGGGAAATTGAAAGAATAGCATGGACAGGCAGAAAAACCAATGACCAAGTCCTACAAGAAACAAACAAAATCCGCAATTTTTTTAGAAAAATTAGACACAGACAGTCACAATTTTGTTTTTTGTTTTTGTTTTTGTTTTGTTTTTGGACACGTTATTTGTACTTTGTATGTTTTTGTATTTTTTATACCCCCTCCCCGCCATTTTTGTTTTAAATTTGTGTTTAACTTTGTGGAGTTCATTGTAATGCATATACACTGCGTCAGTTTTTAGTACACATCACTTTTTTCGCAGGAGACAAACGTACCTCTTTTTTTTAATTATTTCCTTTTGTTGTATCCTTCTGCAGTCGTTATTTTTCTTATTAATATAGCAACTCGTTTCAATCATTGTAATGTTTCATAGGTACAAATGTAGAAATCTTAATAATAGACATTCATAGTTTCAAGGAAAATGCATTGAAATAAAATTTTTAAGTAGTAATGGAGACAAGACAAATAATGTATGGGGTATAAATGAATGCTGTTTAATGCAGATAGTTAGTTTGAAGAACGTAGAGCATAATATCTAAGGAAATATGTTGCCACTCTGATAAATAGATATTAAAATAAATTTAAGTAATAGCGTTATCTTAGATGTCCAGTATGTGACCTCACGTGGTAGGTAATATAAAAAAAAGAAATGCATTATATCTTTGGTATAATATATCTAATGCAATATCCGTTTTGTCGTATAGTGGTGTTTATACTTAAGAAAATTATTTGACAGGCACAATGCATGTGCCTCATAATGATAACATCTTAGGGAAGGAAGTGGGGCCAATATATTGTATACGTACGTATAAAATAATCGGTCTGGGAAATTGGAAGGATAACACAAATTGCCCTACGGATCTAACAGTCACAGACAACATGAAAATATATGAGATTACATTTCCATGCGACCCCAGAAAAACACTCACAGAAACATGGTAATCACTGACAGAACAAATTATAGACATACTACATAGGTACAAATACAACACAACAAAGGTATTTAGGAGAAGCACAATTGTAAACACCTTCATCATTCCTAAGATAATATATTTCGCTACATCTAGATCCCCCAAAACAGACAATCACAAACATAAACAAACACATCAGACATTTCATCTTCAGCAACACAATTCACAAAACACAAACTATTAATACAAGATAAGAAATAAGGAGGATTAGCATTACAAGACCTAGTCACAAAAATACATGCATTAACATGCAGCCATACAGGACACATCAGCAATCATCCAGATCAGTAGTTCCCAAGCTTTTCAAGCAGAGGGCCATATCTACTATTTTCAGTAGTTAAGCGGGCCACAACGTTTCTCATCTCATCTCATCTCATCATGTTCCTCTTGTATCTTGCGGTGTCGAGGTGAAGTATAAACTTCGTGAGAGTGCCCGATTATGGGCTTCATATATCGATATTCCCATGGACTCTGCTATTCCCTCCGTCCAACGTTTACGTGGTCGGCCTCTTCCTCTGTTCCCATCTGGTCTGTACATCATTGCTTGTTGTGGTATGCTGTTGACTGGTAACCTACTTGCATGGCCAAACCATTTGACTTGCTGCTTTCTAATAAAATCTAGTGCTGCTTTAACCCCCACTTTAGTCCTGATTTCTTCATTTCTGATCTTATCTCTTCTTGATACGTTGAGTATTCTTCTCAGGAATCTCATTTCTGTTGTTGTGATTTTTCTTTTCTCTTTTTCTGTCATTGTCCAGGTTTGGCATTGGTAGCATAGAGTTGGTAGGAAGATTGTGTTGTAAAGTGCTTTCTTAGTAGTTACTGATACATGTTTGTTCTTTAGTATTGGTGCCATTTGTCCAATGAGTTGATTTGCCTTATTGCACCTATTTTCAATCTCGTCTTCTGATCTGCCATTTGATGATATTATACTTCCCAGGTACTTGAAACTCTTCACTTGTTTCAAGGGATGTTCATTTAGATGAATTGTTGTTGTTTGTTCTTCTTTAGTTATAGTCATTACCTCTGTTTTGCTTGTGCTAATTTTCATGTTATGTTCCCTACACATTTCGTTTAGACTATTCACGTGGTCTTGTAATTCAGCTTCTGATTTTGCTATTAGTGCTTGGTCGTCCGCAAACAGGAGTTCTCTAATGGTTAGATTTGCAGTTGGTTCTCCTTCTGTGTTCTCGTTATGTTGTGTTCTTGCTATCTCTGCTTGGCTGGTTTCTTTACACATGTTGTCTATATATGTTATGAACAAGAGAGAGGACAGGACACAACCTTGTCGTACTCCAGATCTTATGGTGAAGGGTTCTGAGTCTCTTCCAGTTGCTCTCACTATGCATTCACTGTTGTTGTATAAGCTTATACATAGGTTTGTTAGATGTGTACTCACGCCATATTGTTTATAGATTTGCAACAAATTGTTTCTATCTACTCTATCGAATGCCTTTTCTTGGTCGACAAAGGCTAACTAGAGTGTGTCATTGAATTCGATTGATTTTACTATACGTTATCTAAGAGCAAAAATTGCATATGTGCATCCATTGTTTTTCGTAAATCCAAGTTGTGTTTCGCTTAGCTGGGTATCTAAAGTAGTTCGTAATCTTTTATCAAGAATTTTGCAAAATATCTTCCCAGTATGGCTCAACAGTGAAATGCCTCTGTATGGTGTGCAGTCTCTTTTGCTGCCTTTGTTTTTTTTCAAATTGGGATAATTATGGCATTTCCCCAATCTCGTGGTGTCTGTTGTTCTACCCAAACATGATTGAATAGTCTATGTAGCCAAGCTGTTCCTACTTCTATTGCTGCTTTAATTAGTTTATTTGGTATTTCATCCTGTCCTGGTGATTTGTTCAATGGGACTAATCTGATGGCTTCTATAATTTCTTCTTTTAGTATGTCTGGTTCTAGTTCTTCGGTGACATCTGTATAGGTCTCTTGAATTCCTGTGACATCTGATGGGATGTTGAGAAGTTGTTCGAAATACTGCTTCCATCATATTAGGATTTGGTTTTGTTCACTTATTGGTTCTCCATTTTCGCTGTTAATTATTTCAGTTGGGTCAAAGGGTTCTCCTCTGGTTGAATTGCACCTATCTGTTTGTAGAAGTTTCTAGTTGCCTCCTTGTAGTTTTTATTTAGGGTTTCTCCATAATCTTCCCAGGCTTTTTGTTTTTCCCTCTTTACTATTCTATTCACATGTCTTCTCGCTATTCTATATTCTATGCGATCACATTCCTTCAACCACTCTTCAACCATATTTTATATTTTTCCTTTCTGTCTTTTACCGCTTTCTTTACTTCTGCGTTCCACCAGCTTGTTATTTTCTTTATCCGTGTTTTGCGTTTTTTCGTGGTTCCACATGTTAGTTTTGCAGTATTTAAAATGCTTGATTTGAACATCTCGCATTCTTCTTCCACTGTTTTTCTGTCTGTAGGTAATTTTTCAAAGAGTTCAGTTAGTTCTTTCTCATAATTTTCCCTTACTGCCTCGTCTTTAAGGTTTTTTAAGTTTACTGATTCGCATGACATGTATTTTCCTGCTCTTTGTTTTCTTCTTCTGATTGTTCTTATTGTGGCAACGACTGCTTTATGATCTGTGTTTATACTAAAATTGGGCACTGCCCTTGCATCTAATATATTTCTCTTTCTGTTATTTCTTGTTAATATAAAATCAATTTGGCTTTTAGTATCTAGATCGTTCCATTTATACCATGTGAATACTTGTGAATCTTTATGTTTATAGAATGTGTTTGTTATATAGAGGTCGTGTTGGCTTGCAAAGCTCTAATAGTCTACTTCCGTTATCATTCCTTTCATTTTGCTGATCTCCAAATGCTCCCAGATGTTTTCTATGCCCACTCGGTTATGTCCTAGTCTTGGATTGGAGTCTCCCATAACTATGATGTTGTTCTGCTTATCTATTTTATTTAGCACGTCATGTATGTCTTCGTAGAAGTCCTCGCATTCTTGCTCATTATTGTTTGCATTACATGGTGCGTATATTTGTACATATGTTGTAATTGTTTGTTCTTTTATTCTCACTGTTATGATTCTTTCTGATATATATTTTATTTCTAGTATTCCTCTTGCTAGCCGTGGTTCGATGACTATTCCCACACCGTGTTTTGCCCTTTCTTGCTGTTCTACTCCAGAGTAAACAAACGTGTAACTGCGGTGGAGCTCCTTGCATCCTTTCCCCTTTGTTCTGGTGTCCGCTATTCCCATCAGTCCAATTTTGCTCTCTTCCATTGTTTCTATAAGCTCCTCTTCTTTACTATTGAAACCACAGACGTTGATTGTGCCTATTTTTTGAGTCGCTGATCTATCTCTTAGTCCATTAATATTGCCGGGTCGATATCAGTTTGGGTGAGTCCGTTTATACTTCTTAGTTTTTCTACGAGCAGTATGGAGATCCCCTGCCGGCTTGCTAGGCCAGTCGCAGGTTTAGGACACAAATCTGACCAGAGGGAGTCCATCCCCTATGGCGAGCCATAGCCCCGTTAGCCCATGACCTCGCGGTCATGGTTGCCTAATCTGCACCACGCGGAGGTGGGGGTTGACTTGTGTAGTCTGCGGGTCATCGTCAGGCTACTAATTTTCGCTCTTCACCCCTCCTGGGAGCGGCTAGCCGATCCTAACCCTGCTGGCTGCAGGACCAGGCGCATTCCACACCTTGCAGACCCCACAATGTTTCAAAATTGTAAAAGTTGTGCAATATTATTCTTACGTTTCTTAACTTTCGTCAACAACATTCTAAGATTTTGAAGACAGTCAGTGTCAGTAATACAGGGCAGTCATTGTTTGGTTTAAAATCAAAAGTTCATTTAACAATAAATGTTTAATCAGTTTCGAAAATCGCAATTAATGGAATTATTAATATACTTATAATTTACAATTGTAACTGTTCTTCATCACCAGTTACTTAAGCTCAGATGCCAGTTTATCAATGTCTGGGCACAAATCTGTCTTGTCCAAAGTCATAAGCGCAGCTAGGTTACTGTCGATGAGTCTGGAACGTTGCTTGCATTTTATAACGGTCATTGCGGAAAATGACTGCTCGCATATGTAAATTGTACCAAAACGACAAATGTATCTCTGAGCGAATGAACGCAAGTGCTCAAATTGTTCTACAGGCAATAGTCGCCAGAATGAAATTATATGATCAGCTGAAGGTGGAGCAGGCAGCTCCAGAAATTTACATCTCAGTGCAGAATTGCATTTCAGATCAATTGCTTCGTGCTTATTGTTGCTGTAATTGACAAAGCTTGGCATCAGGAAATACGAACAGATTTATGAAAGAGCAACATTATCCTTCTCTATTGTGAACTCTTAAAATCTTGAATGAAAGATATCCAGAAGACTTTCAACTTTTAATTTGTACTGTAACAAGTCACATTTCTTTTCCGCCAGAAGCGCCTTCAGAGTTGGAAACGCCTCTAAAGTCCCTTCAGTCAGCTGTCCGATAAACAGTCGTAGTCTCATTTTAAATGAAGAAATCTCATCGCACACATTTGTGAATAATTTGTGTTTTCCCTGGATCCTCACATGTCAAAGAGTTTAAATGGGACGTGATGTCCACGAAAAACGCCAGGTCATTAAGCCAGTCATCGTTCAGCAGAAATTCCCGTTCTGTAAGCAATTCATTTATTTCAGACAGAATCAGATAGACAATATTTTTCAGTGCCCCAATCTTCGTTGAATTCACGACAAGCAACGTCTTCACATTTTCGCTTTTTACCATTGTTTGATTTTAGATTTTCCACACTCATGTTTATAGGCTTTAACGGTACAATTTTATTTGAAACTTTCTAATTTCAACACAATACTACCGACTCCGCTAACCGGTTGTAACAGACGACAACATGGCGCCTTGAGCACCCTGATTGGTCGACAAGGCTGGGATATTGGAACTTCATAACGTTTCGTTGCGAACTGAACAGGCGCATTCGATAATATCTGAGCATAACAACCACGTGCAGAATAAATTATGGCACGCTGACGGGCCTTTCCGAGTGCATTTTTTGAAATTATTTAAATATATTATATTTAATAAGATGCCTTGCGTGCCACTTTCGGCACAGCTGGTGAGCCACAAGTGGCCCGCGGGCCGTGGTTTGGGAACCTCTGCCCTAGAACTACCATGGGGTCTAAATGGACTCCTATGTCAACTTTCGTGACTGTCAATGTGTCGTAATATACTTATTTGAATTTTGATTTTAGTATATTTTATTATCACCCAAGCCTAACCCCCTTTTAAAAAACGAATGTTCATCATTGTGGAGTTCGTTGTAGATATGTACACTGTCTCCGTGTTTAGTATTTCTCATCTTTTCGCAGGTAGTTGCACGTACCTAACTGTTTTTATTTCCTGTTGATACATCCCTGCTGCAGCCTGTTATTTCTTTTATGAATATTGCAACTAGTTTCAATCATTGTAATGTTTCATAAAGGGCCGTGCGGTAGATTTTCACAGTATGATGCAAGGTTTCGAAATGCCGCCCCTTAAATGTTGTTGGTGTTTTTGTTTTTTATTCGAAATGCCACCCGTTACAGATTTTTAATTATTGAACAGTTCAAATTGTATTTTGATGTCACTGCTTCTGCCGCCCCCTTACGGCGCCGCCTGATGAGGCCGCCTCTCTGTATCATAGCACGGCACGGCGCTGGTTTCATATGTAAAAATGTTGAAGTATCTATAACAGGAATTGTTAGCATCAAGGGAAATAAATGAAATGAAATTGTTAATTAACAAGGGAGACAAGAGAAGTAGTTTATTAGAGTATATATAAAGGATGTGTACAGCAAATAATTAGACCAAAGAACAAATAACACAATATTTAATAAACAGTATTACAAATCTGATCAAAATCTTTTAAAATAAATTAAAGTACAGCATTCGGGGCATTCCCATAAGTGCTCCGTCCCCATCCTCAGCAGCCAGCGAAGAGTTCCAACACTAATAGTACCAGTAGCAATCTGATTATAAGTCCGTCTCGCCTTTCCTCTGAGCGTTGAGCGTCGGCCAGATCCCTTCGTCATTCCTCGTTGTCTCATTCTTGCCAGACCATGGTAATTCATTTGCTCCTCCGAGGTGTGCACGTGCTCCCACAAGGCCGCAACCACGTCTGCCTTGTCATGTATCAATACTCCACCAAGTTCTGCAGAGCCAGCCAATATGTCCGCCTGTTCATTACCCAGCACACCAGCATGCCCCGGAGAAAAGATCCAGGCGATGCTTGTCACCCGTGACCTCCGAAGCGAAGCAAGCCACTCCGCACGAAGTATGCCCGTCCTCACCCTCGTCAGCATGCTTTCTGAGTCAGTTACAATCACGATGTGTGTGTGTGTGTCGTATTCTCCATCCAGCTGAGAGCCGCGGTGACTGCCTCCACTTCCATTCTTAAGCTGGATGTTGTGGTATCATATGCAAGGTTCTCCTGCCCCAAACATCGACCATTAGCTTTGGCTATGAACCCCCAGCCACTTCTCTCACCTCTTGACACCGAACCATCTGTGTAGATAATCACATCACTCGAGTGAGCATTGTCCTGAATTAGTTGCTGGATTTCCACTTCCGTGGCCCCTGCTGGCCACTCCCTGCACTCCCGGCTTAATGTGATTATAACTCTGCACAAGTCTGACTGCTCCGCTAGAAATCTGACTCACTCCTCTCCACGCCTAATGTTCTCCAAGGGGCACACCTGTCTGATCGTATCCTCCGCCTGAGCCATCCATGATTTCCCTCTTATCAGTCGCTGACCCTTAACTGCGCCCAGCGCCTCATGCAGTGGGTGGTCTGTGTCTGCAGCTACTCTGAGGTATGCCTTCGATGACTGTGTCATCTGCATATCTAATGTTATTGACGCATCGTCAAGCAGTGTTGTTCCTTCCATATCATCTATATTTCTGAAAATATTTTCACTGTACAGGGACAATAAAATCTGGAGACATTACACACCAATGTCTCACACCTCTTTTAATAAGCTGATATTGACCTACATCATTATCAATTCTTATGGCAGCTTGTTGTTTCCAATATATGTTGTTTACAAGTCTAAGGTCTTTTCCATCAATTTGTAGATCTTTAAGCATCCTTATCATATCGACATGTCTCACTTTATCGAAAGCCTTTGTGTGGTCAATAAAGCACATGTGTAGATCTTTGTTTACTTCTATAGAATGTAAATTACTGTTCTCAGTAAATACACTGCATTTACTGTACCCTTGCCTTCTACAAACCCACATTGTTCTTCTCATATTTCAGGTTGTATTTTCTTCCTAACTCTTTGCATGATAATTCTAAACAAAATCTTCATGATGTGACTCATTATACTAATTGTTCGATTTTGATCACATTCCAAGGCTCCTTATTTCTTCGGGATTGCAATAAATACAGAGTTACATAATTCATGAGGTATATTTCCAGTATCATATATTGTATTCAGCAGTCTGAATTAATGCGAATAAAACAAAGTCTTAAATGTCTAGAGGATCGACTTCATTGCAAAGGGTTTTATCCCATATGGCTCGGTTTCTGTCAGTAGGGCGGCCTGCCGAAATCGTCGCACAAAGCACGATCACCGTAGCTCCAGCGACGACCCCCAGGAGTCTCCGAGAAAATTGCACTCTCGAATCGAAAGACGTAGCATGGAATCAATCATACAACCTTCGGAGCACGAGACAGACGTGTTGACCATTTCGCCACGGAGACTTCCAGTGGTTAGTGAATGAGTAATATTAACTTTAGTTTGCATTAATTAAGAGTGTTAAAAAAGGACATTAAATATTTTTATATGACAATAATACACAAGTGCTTGAAAAAAAAATAACGTAACTGTTTAATTAAAATATTAGAGCAATTTTTTTCTTTTCACCATTCACAATAAACTATACTATATTTACATTTTTGTTTGTTGTTGTTGCGTATCCCTTACGGGACGTTGCAGTCAACACCAGCATTTTCAGCTGCTGTTGATGTACTAGGCAAGTGTTACGTTCAGTAGTTTGCCATTGCTTTATATTTAAATGCTGTATATATTATCCCAGAAACAAGAGAATCACTAGTCCTTGTATATTATCACAGATACAAGTACATCAAATGCCTATGTATATAATATCATAGAGACAAGAAAATCAGATGTCCATATATATAATATCACAGGGACAAGTAGATAAGTTTGATGCGACAAAAGTCGACTAAATACCTCACGGCGCAGACTCAGTTCCAACAATGAGAGAACCAACACTTACAACAATACTATAGCCTGTAGAGCACACTTACTTGCCGCCCCACTGGGCATGTGTTCGAATTCTCATAGAGACTGCTATTAAATACATAAACGAGGCTCACAGGTTGAACCATTCTAAATGGGTGCCCAGAAATCGTATGGGAAGTAAAGGCGCCATAATCCTTTATCAACTATGCACTGAGTGTTGATTGTTCGACACAAACATGGGACTAGCACGATGTAGTCAAATACATAACCACACGTTATACATAACCACTCGTTATCATCAGTAATCGGGATTTGTTAAAACTACAGGCGAACAATAACTCTGAAACTAATAGAAGCTTCTAGTTAACGCAATAACTGACTTGATGTTACTTATTCACTAACTAATGTTAATATTACTCACTCACTAACCACTCTTTATGTTACTTATTCACTAACTAATGTTAATGTTTCTCATTCACAAACCACTCTTTATTTTACTTATACACTAACTAATGTTAATGTTTCTCATTCACTAACCACTCTTTATTTTACTTACACACTAACTAATGTTAATGTTTCTCATTCACTAATCACTCTTTATGTTACTTATGTTTATGTGACATAATCCCTAATGTGTAATTCATTTACTAACATAACTCGTGACATACATGCCAGAAATGGCTCGGTCACAATCTTCTTAATCAGACCACTCGGCATATTTAATTGCCAGATGACAGTCCGTTGAAACTGAGAGGGAAAAGATGTAACACTAACTGAAATTACATGCATCCTACATATTGATAGAACTTGCACATTGTTCCGTCGAAACCATTCAACACAATCGTCAGCCCTTTAGTCTGACTCACCATCATCAGCATGTGCCATGATGATAAGCTTCGGGCGGTTATGTTTCGCCTTCTCACGCTATCACCAGAGTCGTGGATAAGCTCTGTGTTCTTGTCTCGAAAATAAAACATGGTTAAGCCATTCATGTATTTACTTCCCTGCCTTCCTCTTGTTCTTTTCTCCTCAATATTACCAGTTGTCACCAAGTTCTCAATTTTTTTTCCTTCTCATAACGTGTCCAAAAAGTGTGCCTGGCTACGTCTAATTTCTCTAATCAGTTGTGGTTTTCGTGTGTTTTTTGTAGGACTTGCTCATTTGTTTTCTGTCTGTTAATGGTGTTCTTCTGAATTGTCCTCAGAAACCACGTTTCCACATCCATTAGATGTTTTCAGCTTGTCTGTTCATTGTCCACGTTTCACATCCATACAAAAGTACAGGTTCTATGTAGCACTTCAACTCTCTCTTTACTCGCTGCAAACATCTTATTATTGATCAGCTTGTTTTCCATCTTGCAAAAGGCTACATTCGCCATAGCAATAGTTGGAATATTTATGCAAGGCAACACCATCAGATGTTATGACTGTTCTCAGATAGTTGAACCGATTCACTTGTTTATGAATATTCCCATTTACTTATTAATGTTATTGTCCGACTGGAGTTATTGTTCAATATTCCTAGACAAGAAATAGTGCTATTTCAATGGTTAGATACGAATTATGTCCATATATTCAATAGTTGTTAGTTCAGGCTGATGATAGACCCGGCTAATGAAGACATCTTTGTAGGGGTGTCTAGTTGGTCTTTAGTCAAATTACACGTGCTCTAATAGTGGTATGTCATTTAGTGTGTCGTCTATCTGATGCAAGAAGTAAACTATCACTAAATGTAAGAAAGAAAGTGCTGAAATGTTATATAACCCAGCTTCCTCTGCATGGCAATGAATCTTGGGACGTGATAGAACAAATCAGGAAGAGCTTAGATTCAATGGATATATGGTTCCTGGGACAAATGTTGCGAATGACTTGCACTGCAACATTTTCCTGAAAGAGGCTCGATGAAAAGAGAACACTATATACAACAATGGTGATAACAAAGAAACAAGTGACACCCACATGTGAAATAGAGATAGAGGGGAAAATTCTTCACCAAGTGGATAGTTTTAAATATCTAGGGACGTCTATAACATCAGATGGAAGATGCACAATAAAGATTAAGAACAGAATAGGCCTAGCAAAGGTAGCATTTAAAACAAAAATGAAGAATATCTTATGCAATAAGTCGCTATCATTGAATGTAAGAAAGAGAGTACTAAAGAGATATATAGAACCTGTTTTGCTGTATGGCTGTGAATCTTGGAATATAAATGAACAAATTAGGAAGAGATTGGAAGCAGCAGAGATGTGGTTCCTGAGACGAATGTTGCGAATACCTTGGACTGCAAAGTAACTAACGGCGAATGCCTTAAAGAGACTGGCGAAACTAGAACATTATATACAACAATAAGAAACAGACAAACAGCTTTTTGTGGTCATGTGATGAGAAGAGAGGCGCTGGAGAACAACGTGACAACTGGAAAGATTGAGGGGAAGAGAGGCAGAGGCAGACCACGATAAATGATGCTGGATGGATTGCGAGGGTGGCATGGAGGTACATCAACGGCAGAGATGATCCAGATAAACAAAGACCGAGATATGTGGAGAGTCGGTCATGAACGCCAGTCGGCACGGTACTTGATGATGATATACAACAATAAGACAGAGATAAACTGCTTTCTTTTTGTCATATAAAAAGAAGAAAGCGGATGAAGAACATTGTGACAAAAGGAGAGATCGATGGGCACAGAGGCAGAGGCAAACCAAGAAAAAGTATGCTAGATGGATTGAGATGGTGGCATGGAGGAATATCGTCAACACAATTGTTCCAAAGGTTTTGTGGCTTTTATCAATGCCAGTGTCTTATCTTCAGATTTAAAAAAAAAAAAACACAGATGGAGAGGAACAATTCTTTGAAATGGTCTGCTATAGTAGGTACATTACAGATTTTGTGTCTTTTATTAATGTATATTTGAGGACTTCAGATCAAACCTACACGCCCGACCGTTGTAAAACCATCTGATGAGGGATAATTCCCTGAAAACACCTGCTCTACTCAGTTCGTTAAACGCATTGTCTTTTTTTTTTATCTATGTGTGTGTGCCAGGACTCCAGATTAAACAAATCTGACCAGATCTTGTACAAGCAGCTGGTGGGGGTTAATTCTTTGACATAGCCCGCTCTAGTCATTACATGAAGGAGTGTCACTTGTATCAATATAGGCTAGGGCTGCAGATTAAACCTACTGACCGAGCATTCTCCAAACAGATGGTGATGGATAATTCTTTGAAATAGCCCGCGCTAGTCGGTACATGAAAGAGTGCCGCTTGTATCAACATACGAGTGAGGACTTCGGATTAAAGCTACCTGCACGACTGTTGTAAAAACAACGGGTAAGGGATAATTCTTAGAAAACGTGTCATACACAAAACCTAAAGCTCCAGCCGACAATGTTTAATAACTGACCTATTCATAACGCTCACAAAAGCAATGCGTGGGTGCCCTCTATATATACCAGAAGGATGTGGTCTTCTGCCTCATTTCATGAGAAGATTTTCCAGTGTGTGCATCGGAAACTCATTTGTGATTTCAATATTTGGATATTTTTCTGGCTAGTGATTTCAGTATTTACATATTTTTCTGACTTGTGATTTCACTATTTGGATATATTTCTGACTTTTGGTTTCACTATTTGGATATTTTTCTGACTTGTGGACTCGGTTGCGATACTTTGTGTTCGGAAATGGCAGCATCTGGAAAGTACGACCTCCAGCAAGTGCTCGTGTGTTCTGATTTCTTTGTCGAGGGCAATCTCACACGTGGACCAGTTCTGGGGCGAGGAATGACTGGAGAAGTTGTTCTAGCCACTACGACTAGTAATCCATCAGTACAGATTGCCGTGAAAGTGTTTTCATTGCTGATGCCAGACGGAGGGATTCGGAACAGAAGATTGTTTAACACAGAGGTCAAGGCATTGCATGGTCTGTCGCATCCTCATGTCATTAGACATCTTATATCAGCTCGATGTGATGAACACCTGGCCATTTCTACTGTCTACTGCCCTAATGGAAACTTGACCTCCAAACTTCAAACCATAACCCAAGATGTAAGCATCAAGTATTTTGTCCAGTTGGCGTGTGCTGTGCGATATCTCAATGACAAAAAGGCAATTGTACACAATGACATCAAACCTGATAATATTTTCATGGACGCCAACAACGATCCGATTCTTGGAGACTTTGGACTGTCGGTGGTTGGCTTTCCCCGAGGAATGTCCATGATTTCTTCAATAGGCACGGGTGGCACATTTGGCTTCAGAGCTCCAGAAAAATCCTGCCACAGACTCATGAATCCGTATAAGATAGATCCGTACTCACTGGGTGTGGTACTCTGGTGCATGGAGCTCAAGACGCTGCCAATATCCGACAAGGTCCATGAATGTCTGGACATAGCTCTACTGATGTCTATTATTGCTCAACCCGTGCGTCGATGCCTGGAGCGTACTCTACACAGTGACCCTGAAGTGAGAGCATCAGCCGCGACATTGCTGAAGGAATTACACAGAGATGGAGTCTATAGCAGCCTCATTGACAGCCTGTAAGTATATATTCTGTATCTGGTTGTGTATTGTTTCTATTAAACTAATCAACAGTTGGCGTTTATTTTCAGTATATTTTAATCACTATAGTTACTACTAACATTAATTGCATGTCTAACTCTCTAATATGTTTCAGTTGACGTCTAGAAATACGTTAATTTAGATTAATATGTGTTACGTTAGTAAATGAAAGCAACGTTAGTGAATATGTAACATAAGCAGTGATTAGTGAATAAAACAAAGTCTTAAAAGTCGAGAGGATCGACTTCATTGCACCTGGTTTTATCCCATATGGCTTGGTCTCTGACAGCAGGACGGCCTGCTGAAATCGTCGCAGAAAGCACAACATCGTAGCTCCAGCGACGACCCCTAGAAGTCTCCGAGAAAATTGCACTCGTGAATTTAAAGACGTAGCATTTAATCGAACCCACAACCTTCGGGGCACGAGACAGACGTTTTGACCATTTCGCCACGGAGACTCCCGGTGGTTAGAGAATGAGTAACATTAACTTTAGTTTGCATTAATTAAGAGAGTTAAAAAAGTACATTAAATATTTTCATATGACAATAATACACAAGTGTTTGAGTAAAATAACGTAACTATTTAATTAAAATATTAGCGCAATGTTTCTGCTCATCATTCACAATAAACTATACTATATTTAAATGCAGTATATATTATCACATAATCAAGAGAATCACTAGTTCTTGTGTATTATCACAGAGACAAGTAAATCAAATGTCCATGTATATAATATCACAGGGACAAGAAAATCACATGTCCATGTATATAATATCACAGAGACAAGAAAATCAAATGTTCATGTATATAATATCACAGAGACAAGTACATCAAATGTCCATGTATGTAATATCACAGAGATAAGAAATAATGTTTCCATGTATATAATATCACAGAGACAAGTACATCAAATGTCCATGTATATAATATCACAGAAACAAGAAAATCAAACGCCCGTGTATATCATATCACAGAGACAAGAAAATCAAATGCCCGTGTATATCATATCACAGAGACAAGAAAGTCAAATCTCCATGTACATAATATCAAAGTGACAAGTGCATCAAATGCCCATGTATATAATATCACAGCGACAAGAAAATCAGATGTCCATGTATATATAATATCACAGGGACAAGTAGATAAGTTTGATGCGACAAAAGTCGACTAAATACCTCACGGCGCAGACTCAGTTCCAACAATGAGAGAACCAACACTTACAACAATACTATAGCCGGTGTAGCATACTTACTTGCCGACCGACTGGGCATGTGTTCGAATTCTTATAGAGGCTGCTATTAAATACATAAACGGGGCTTACAGGTTGAACCATTCTAAATGGGTGCCAGAAATCGTATGGGAAGTAAAGGCGCCATAATCCTTTATCAATTATGCGCTGAGTGTTGATTGTTCGACACAAACATGGGGCTAGCCCCATATAGTCAATACATAACCACACGTTATTATCAGTAATCGGGATTTGTTAAAACTACAGGCGAACAATAACTTTGAAACAAATAGAAGCTTCTAGTTAACGCAATAACTGACTTGATGTTACTTATTCACTAACTAATGTTAATAATATTCATTCACTAATCACTCTTTATGTTGCTGATTCGCTAACTAATGTTAATGTTCTTATTCACTAACCACTTTTTATATTACTTATACACTAACTAATGTTAATGTTTCTCATTCACTAACCACTATTTATATTACTTATACACTAACTAATGTTAATCTTTCTCATTCACTAACCACTCTTTATGTTACTTATTTACTAACCGAATGTTTATGTGACATAATCCCTAATGTGTAATTCATTTACTAACATAACTCGTGACATACTTGCCAGAAATGGCTTGGTCACAATCTTTTTAATCAGACCACGAGGCATATTTAATTGCCAGGTGACGGTCCCAAGTCCGTGGAAACTGAGAGGGAAAAGATGTAACACTAACTGAAATTATATACATCCTAAATGTTGATAGAACTGTGCAGTGTTTCGTCAAAACCATTCAACACAATCGTCAGCCCTTTAGTCTGACTCACCATCATCAGCGTGAGCCATGTCGATAAGCTTTGGCGGTCATGTTTCGCCTTCTCACGCGATCACCAGAGTCGTGGATCAGCTCTGTGTTCTTGTCTCGAAAATACCACATGGTTAAGCCATTCATGTATTTACTTCCCTGCCTTCCTCTTGTTCTTTTCTCCTCAATATTGCCAGTTGTCACCAAGTTCTCCAATATTTGTTTTTTCCCTAACGTGTCCAAAATGTATGCAGTCTACGTCTAATTTCTCTAATCAGTTTGTGGTGTTCATATGTTTCTTGTAGGACTTGCTCATTGGTTTTTCTGTCTGTCCATGGTATTATCTCAATTGTCCTTAGAAACAACGTTTTCACATCCATTCCATGGTATTATCTCAATTGTCCTTAGAAACAACGTTTTCACACCCATTCCATGGTATTATCTCAATTGTCCTTAGAAACAACGTTTTCACACCCATTCCATGGTATTCAGCTTGACTGTTCATTGTCCACGTTTCACATCCATACAAAAGTACAGGTTCCATGTAGCACTTCAACTCTCTTTCACTCGTTGCTTCTTTATTTACGTGTGTTTGCTTTGAACTCAAGCACAATCCATTCATGTGCTACTTACTTCTATTGTACTGGATTGATATTTGCCGGTGGGTTAACTTTCTGTTTTACTCTTATCCCTCGACTTCCGAAAAAAACGAAACAAAAACACTCCGACTTCTGAGGAACATAAAATGTACGTCACCAAGTCAAGGACGAGAAGTCAACATTTTAGACCAACTTGCCGGTGTAAGGTTTGAACCCGCTACTTCGGTATTCGCACATCGGATATTTACGAACGAGCGCCCTTATCCATTCGATCATGCTGATCTGGCCTCTCCTTCTACATTCTACTTCTGTGAGTGCCAAACAATACATGTGAATGCATTGAAGAGCTATCGTTTTGACCTCAAGGGGTTCCCTAATTGATAGGTCTCTCTATGACAACGTATTCCTTTCTGTATCGCATTTCAGCGTTTGAACATCAATCCTATTCCAGATCACGCTAGCTGGGTTTATGAGAGATGCCCGTGACAACATAAGTTGAGTTGAGCTAAGAACCGACATCACTGCACTCAGGACATTCCCTCACGTGCTCCATCCCCTCTTTCAACAGCCAGAGAAGAGTCATACTGCTAATCGTTCCCACTGCTGTTTTATTGAAAGTTCTCCGGGTCTTCCTTCTCAGTTATGAAATTAGTCCAGAACCCATGCCGATGCACCGCAATATCGTTCTCCACATCCGGGTTCTCAATCTGTTTCACCGCTTTCTCCGCTAAGTCCCACAGGCGTCCGACCACCTCTCCCTTTTCCAGTAGATAATCTACCACTGAGAATGCATTTATATCATCTTATCAGCCTGTTCACACCCCCCCCCCCCCTCTTCCACCCCGCGCAATCCCGCATGATCAGGGCAGATAATCCATACAATTCTCACAATCTGTGACCTCTGAAGCGAGGTGAGCCATTCAACACGTAACATTCCTTTCTCCACCTTACTAAGCATACTCCGTGAGTCCGTAATGAATGCAACGTGCGTTCCTGCGGTCTCCCACAACATAAATGTAACTAAAAACACATTTCACATCAATAACATTTCATATGAGAGGAATCATCACTGAGGGACGAAACATCAAAAACATTTTATATAAGAGGAATCGTCATTGAGGGACATAACATCAATAACATTTGATATCACTGGAATCATCATTGAGGGCATAACATCAATAACATTAGATATGAGAGGAATCCTCTCTGGGAGAAGTGACACCAATAACATTAGATATGAAAGGAATCACAATTGGGGAACGTGACGTCAATAACATTAGATATTGATTGATTGATTGATTGATTTAGGAACCGACATCACAGCATTCGGGACATTCCCATAAGCGCTACGTCCCCATCCTCAGCAGCCAGCGAAGAGTTCCAATACTAATAACATTAGATATGAAAGGTATTAACATTAGGAGACGTGACATCAATAGAATTAAATTTGCGGATTATAGAGTGTTGATTTGAGACCATTAGCAGGATGTACAACATTTAGCAGATGCGGTTGTCGCACATAGTGAACAACTAGAGTTAGATTGAATTGTAAAAAGACACAAATTAAGGTCATAACTCTGAAGAAGGAAATGCCGCAATGTAATATACAGTTAAATTAGAATATTCGTAAACAAGTGAATTGGTACATCAATCTCGGAACTGTCATAAAATCTGATTGGAGGTGCCTAGACGAGATTAGAATAAAAATCACCATGGCGAATGCAGCCTATGCAGACGGAAAACATACTCTCTATAAATAAAAGAGAATGTTTGTTTGTTTGTTTGTTTGTCTGTTTGTTTGTTTGTTTGTTTGACCTTTATGTGTTGACGAACGGTATATCCGATTGAGATGAAATTTTGTAAAGATGTTGTTCTCACTCCCGCGGATCCAACTGAAATAGTTAGTTACTTTAAAATCAATATTTAATTTTTACACGATAGAAGAAGGCATTACGAGATTCAGAAACAGACGAGCAACGGGAACGAGAACCTAAGCATCAGAAACAGACGAGTACCGGGAACGAGAACGGGAGCAGGGGCCGAACGCGTTCTCAATGCGCTTAGAGAAATGTATTTGAATGAATAATGACTACCTATATGAATTCAATGAGACGCTCCCCGCCAGGTGCCTGGCGATGCCGAGCCGGGTCGTCAGCTAGTAACCAATAAAACAATGTCAATTGCAATGAGATAAAGTGTGTATGGTACTACATGGCATCTGTTCTTTTGTATGGATGTGAAGTGTGGATAATTACCAGACAAGCTAAAAATCATCTAATGGCTGTATAAATATTGTATCTGGGGAAAATTGAAAGAATAGCATGGACAGACAGAAGAACTAATGACCAAGTCCTACAAGAAACAAACAAAATCCGTAAATTTATTAGAAAAATTAGACACAGACAGTCAAACGTTTTTATTTGGACGCATTATTTTTACTTTGTATGTTTTTATATTTTTTATTCCCCCTCCCCGCCTTTTTTGGTTTAAATTTATGTTTACCTTTGTGGAGTTCATTATAATGTGTATACACTGCGTCCGTTTTTAGTACACATCACTTTTTTCGCTCTTTTTTTTTTATTATTTCCTTTTGTTGCATAGTTCTGCAGTCGTTATTTTTCTTATTATTATAGCAACTCGTTTCAATCATTTTATTGTTTCATAGGTACAAATGTAGAAATCATAATAATAGAAATTCATAGTTTCAAGGGAAATACATTGAAATAAAATGTTTATGTACCAATTGAGACAAGACAAATAATGTATTGGGGTATAAATGAATGCTGTTTAATGCAGATAGTTAGTTTGAGGAACGTAGAGCATAATATCTAAGGAAATATATTGCCACTCTGATAAATACAAACTAAAATAAATTTAAATAATTGCGTTATCTTAGATGTCCAGTATATGACCTCATGTGGTAGATAATATCACAAATGAAGGGCAGTCTACCTACGGGATCATATATCTAGTGCAATATCCCTGTAATCGCACTTTTTGATGTGAACATTAAACTAATATATTTGGCATGCATATGTGCATGTGCCTCATAATGATAGCAATATGGTCGTAGAGACTTTTAATGGCCCGAAGAAACAGATGATATCAATTTTCGTTTTTGATACACAAGTGAATTCACTGCAGTCGCTGATGTTTGCCTCATCGCTGGAGTTATAATTGATCCTAGCAAAGACAAGCCGCCGTTTGAGGTGTTCAGCTGCAATAACACTCAGTCGTAAAAACATGTAACATGTGTTACCTTTATTTTCTTTCTAATACAAAAATTTGGTGACAAAACACATCGGAGTCTTATCCCTTATTTGGTCTGTTCATCACCGTCTCTGTAGTAAGTCACAAGTGTGACAAAACTTCCCTACTTATCATTTTTCGCCATCTATTTTCGTTGGGTCCAAACCTACTTTTCAGAACTGTATTTCTTAAATGTCATTAGGATCGATTTCATTGCACAATGTTAACCAAATATGACCCAGTATCTTTCCACAGGGCGGCTTGCCGAACGAGTCACACAAAGTACGAACTACGCATTTCCATCGAAAAGCCTCCGTATTTGTCCGGAAAAAAACTGCACTCGTGAAAAATATAACGATGTACGCAGGAATCGAACCCTCAAACCTTCGGAGCGCGAGGTAGGTGGCGTAAACCACTTCGCTTGTCCTGTCTAGAACCGTACTCCATTACAGTCTATTTAAATGTCTCTCCATTGTAAGCCTCTGTCGCTGTCATGTGTAAACTACCGATGACATCTGAATCCATCTACGGTGTGGTCTTCCTTATTTCCACCTTCCTGATACACAGTATGAGAGGAATCATAATTGGGTGACGTAACACAAATATCAATAGCATTAGATATATAAGGAATCGTAATGGGGTTGGGTGGGGGAAAGGCGGGGGGGGGGATAGATAAACCGACGACCTGACATCAATAACATTAAATATGAGAGGAATCACTATTGGAGGACGTTACATCAATAACATTAGAAATTCGAGAGATCACCAATGAAGGACGTAACATCAATAACATCAGATATTAGATGTATCATTATTTAAGGACGTTACATCATTAAAATTAGATTTTAGAGGAATGATCATTGGGGGACGTAACATCAATGACATTAGATATGAGAGGAGTCACCATGGGGGAGGGGGGAGGTAACAGAATAGAATTTGATATGTGGATGATACAATGTTCATTGCAGACAATTAGCACGTTCTGCAACATTTAATAGATGCGGTTGTTGCACACAATGAACAACTGTGGTTGCAATTACATTGTATGAAGAAACATATTATGGTCGTCACTAGGAAAAAGGAAATACCCCAAAGTTATATACAAGTAATTGGGAATATTCTTAAACAAGTGATGTGTTACAATTATCTCGTAACAGTCATAACATCTGACGGGAGATGCCTTGACGAGATTCGAACAAGAATCACCATATCGAAGGTAGCCTTTTTCAAGACGGAAAACATACCGACCAATAAAAAGATGTCAATTGTAACGAGAAAAAGAGTATTGATGTGCAACATAGATCCTATACTTTTCTATGGATGTGAAGCGTGGATAATTAGCAGACAAGCTGAAAAACATCTAATGGCTGTGGAAATTTGGTTTCTGAGGAAAATGCAAAAAATACCATGGACAGACAGAAAAACCAAAGATCATGTCCAACAATAAACAAACAAAAACCGTAAATTGTTTAGAGAAATTAGGCGTATACAGTCACAATATCCTGGCAACGTTAAGAGAAGAAATAAACTTGGTAACAACTTGCAAGATTGAGTAGCAAAGAACAAGGGGGAGGCAGAGAAATAAATACCTGGATGGCTTGGCCACGTGGCATGGTCGAGACAAGAATACAGAGCTGATTCTCGACTCTGCTGATTCGTGTGAGATGGCGAAACATGACCACTCACGCTTATCGGCAAGGCACATGATGATGATGATGATGATGATGATGATGATGATGATGATGATGATGATGATGATGATGATGATGATGATGATGATGATGATAAACTTTCCTCATGGTTATCTTTTCTAGACATTCATGTTTAAATAGAAAATGTGGCGTTTGCAGGACATTGCGATCAATCCCAACCTCAGGTCGTGTTTGTATACAAGTTTACATTCAGTAGTTTGCCATTGTTTCCTGAACGGGTAGTCAACGTATATAATGCACCAAGTCTGATACCACATTAACGACATTTAACCCTAGAACTACCATGGGGTTCAAATAGACCCCAGTGTCAACTTTCGCGTCTGTCGTTGTGTCGTAGTGTACTTATTATGGGGGGTACGGGGTGTCAGGTATTGGTAGCACCTTTGGTAAGGATGACTCTCATGTCCTTTTCAGGATCCATCCCCCATTGGTCCAAGCCTGACACCCAGCTCACCCCTGTGGCTCCTAGTAGCTGTCAGCATGTGACAGCGGCCACCCCCCGGGCAACAGCTGTCAGAGGCTGGCTAAACCAGGCGCGGGTAGCCGATTTGGTGTCACACCAAGCGGTGAAGTAGGGTATGCCTACTCAGCATGTGAAGCCAGGATCCGAAAGACTGCGCGGAAGAAATCGTTCCTGATTCAACGGGCAAGACGGCGTTTACCTGCAAAGCGTTGTGGAAGGTAATGAGCACGGCAAGGCACTTAGAGCGCCCTGGTCATCCACTGCACCTGTATTCGTCTCCAGTCGTCTTGACTTGTCCTGCCACTGGATTCAGATGGACTCAGGCGAGAGAGTGAGGTCGACAAATTGCGCAACTCTTCCTCACTTTAATCCAATACATCGCGCAAGTCATTCTTCATTCTTCATCCAACATTTTTTAAATATTTTATTATACCCCCGCAGCTTACCATTGTGGAGTTCGTTGTAATGTATATATGTACACTCTGTCCGTGTTTAGTGTATTTCGCTTGTTTGCAGGAGTTACACATACCTAACTGTTTTTAGTTTCCTGTTGTTACATCCTGCTGCAGCTGTTATTTCTCATATGAATATTGCAACTCATTTCGATCATTGTAATATTTCAGAGGTAAAAATGTGGACATCTGTATAATTGAAATACTTAGTCCCTAGGGAAATAAATTGAAACGATGGTTTTAAAGTACAAGGGAGACAAGAAAAACTAATTTATTTGAGTACAAAAGAAGGTAACGTAATGCAAATGGTTAGTTTGATGAAACGTTAGCATAATATATAAACAAACATATGACTACGCTGATCAACACCTACTAAAATAAATTTAAATAATTGTGATATCTTAGATTTCCAGTATGTGACCTCATGTGGTAGATAATATCACAAAAAAGTGCAGTCTACCTACAGCTTAATAAACCTACTGTAACATTCGTTTAATCACACCGTATTGCTTGGTCAATTAATATTTTTGTCAGGCACAAGTGCATGTGTCTCATAATGATAGCAAATATGGTCGAAGAGACTTTTCATGACACGAAGAAACAGATGATATCGATGTCCGTCTTTGATACACAAGTGGATTACGACCATCGCTGATGTTTGCCTTAACGCTGGAGATATGTTTTATCCTAGCAAAGACAAGCGGCTGTTTGAGGTGTTCAGCTGCACTGACGCTCAGTCACCGAACATGTAACATATTTTACCTTAGTGTTCTTTCTAATATGAGAATTTGGTGACAAAACACATCTCTTGATTTGCTCATCACTATCTCGGCATTAAGACATAACTGTGACAAAACCTTCCTACTTACCATTTTCCGCTATCCATTTTTATTATGTCCAAACCTGCTGATTGGAACAGAATCTGTTCAAAGTCAAGAGGGTAAAGACAAGCTCCAGGGTTTCTCTGAGAAAACTGCACTCGTGAACATAACGACGTGTTCCGGAATCGAAACCACAACCTTCGGAACGCGCGGTAGAGGGCATAACAACTTCGCTTGTCCTGTCTAGAACTTTACTCCCATAACAGTCTATTTAAATGCCTCTCTATTGTAAGAGTCTGTTGCTTTCACGTGTAAACTACCTATCACGTCTTGCATCCATCTAGGTTGTGGTCTTCCTCTTTTACCACACTTTGTACACTATATGAGAGGAATCATCATTGAGGGACGTAACACCAATAAGATTAGATATGAGAGGAATCATCATTGGGGGATGAAACATCAATAACAGTAGATATGAGAGGAATCATCACTGCATATGATACATTGTTTATAGACAGATTATGTTCGTCACTAGGAAGAAGGATACACCACAATGTAATAAACAGGTATATGGGAATATTCTTAAACATGTGAATCACGGAGCAGTCATGACATCTGATAGGAGGTGCCTTGACGAGATTAGAACAAGAATCACCTTGGCGAAAGTAGCCTTTTGTCAGACGGAAAACATACTGGCCCATAAAAGATGTCAGTTGCAACGAGAAACTTTGTTTAGGTACTGCATAGAACCTATACTTTTGTATGGATGTGAAGCGTTGATAATTAGCAAACAATCCATAAAACATCTAATGCCTGTGGTAATTTGGTTTCTGAGGAAATTGCAAAGAATACCATGGGCAGGCAGAAAAAAAAACAATGACCAAGTCCTATTAGAAATAAATAAACACCGTACACTGATTACAGAAGTTAGACGTAGACAGTCACAATGTTGTGGATACGTTATGAGAATAAATAAATGGGAATACAGGGTGACAACTGGCAAGATTGAGGGTAAAAGAACAAGTGGAAGAGAGAGAAGTAAATACCTGGATGGTTTGACCAAATGGCATGTTCAAGACAAGAACACAGAGCTGATCCATGACTCTGGTGATCGTGTGAGATGGTAAAGCATGACCGGCACGCTTATCGGCTTGGAATAATATGATGATGGTGATGACGACGATGATGGTGATGATGATGATGATGATGATGATGTTGATGATAATGATGATGGTGATGCTGATGTTACACTTTCATCCATAGTTATCTTTTCCAAAACTTTGTGTTTTAAAAGAAAATGGTATATGGCTTTTGCAGGACGTTGCGATAAACCCCAACCCCATTTTGCGTTTGTATACAAATTTACATTGAGTATTTTGCCATTGTTTTATGAACGGAAAGTCAACGTTGAACCCCGACCAGCCAGTGCATTGAACGATTCCCCCACCCAGAATATGACGCACTGGAAGTTCATGAGGAAGCGTTTTAATCCCCGCGATCACACAGATTGTCCCTGTTTTTATACATCTCAAAAACATTTCAGTTTCTGTAAACACAGAAGCCGCTCTAGAGAATGTTGTAAGAAAGGTAAAGGAGGAATGTGATATTGGAGGAACATCCAAGCTGCTTGGTTATGCAGATGATATAGATATTATAGGGGATAATGAACAAAAGACATTAGAAATATTGACTCACGTAAAGGGAAAAGCCCAACAGATGGGGTTGGATATCAACCAAGATAATACAGAATATATGGTAATTTCAAGAGAAGGAATTACTAAAACCGTGGCCACATACAAATAGATAATATGACCATTAAAAGAACGGAAACATACAAATACCTGGGTACAATCTTCAACTGCGCCAACATCATAAGGGAAGAAATACAAACTAGAATCAATTCTGGAAATAATATATACTATGCACTACAACATCTACTACAATCAAATACGCTATCTCGTAACATCAAAATCACAATATACAAAACACTGATCAGACCAGTTGTGCTGTATGGCTCTGAAATCTGGAGTACAAAGAAAGGAGACGAAGCCTTGTTACAAACCTTTAAGAACAAAGTTTTAAGACGCATCTTTGAACCCATTAGGGATACACAAAGTGGAGAGTGGAAAAGAAGAAGTAACAAAGACATTTATGATATGTTTAAGTCCCCGCTAATCACTGGTATCATGAAGGCTAATAGACTACAATGGCTGGAGCATATAGAATGAATGGAAGATAATAGGGAAACAAAACTAGCTTACGCTCAGGACATAAATGACCGTAGACCCCGAGGTAGACCAAGAAGACGGTGGAGAGATAATATATATACAGACCTACAAGCACTTGGAATCAACGACTGGCAAGAGAAGGTCAACCAGAGAGACGAATGGGGTCGGCTTGTGTCTGCAGCAAAGAACCTCAATGGCTCGGAATGCTGAAGAAGAAGAAGCAGAAGAAGAAGCAGAAGAAGAAGCAGAAGAAGAAGAAGAAGAAGAAGAAGAAGAAGAAGAAGAAGAAGAAGAAGAAGAAGAAGAAGAAGAAGAAGCAGAAGAAGAAGAAGAAGAAGAAGTAGAAGAAGAAGAAGAAGAAGAAGAAGAAGAAGAAGAAGAAGAAGAAGAAGAAGAAGAAGAAGAAGAAGAAGAAGAAGAAGAAGAAGAAGAAGAAGAAGAATAGTTCAAATTGTATTTTGATTTCACTGCTTCTGCCGCTCCCTTACGGCGCTGTCTGATGCGGCCGCCTCTCTGTATCATAGCACGGCACGGCCCTGGTTTTATATGTAAAAATGTTGAAATATCTATAACAGGAATACTTTGTCTCAAGGGAAATAAATTGAAATGACATTTTTAAGTTACAAGGGAGACAAGATAAACAATTTATTGGTGTATATATGAAGTATGTATACAGCAAATAATTTTATCAAAGAACGTATCGTGTAATAGCTAATAAAAGTGTAATTACTCTGATCAGAAACTACTAAAACACATTGAAGTGATTGCGAAATCGTATAATTCCATTATGTGATTTCAAGCGGTAGATAATATAATAAAGGAAGTGCAGTCGACATACGTATAACATATCAAATGCAATATCCTTTTAATCATTAGGATAATCTTCAATAAGCGCTTAATATTTTTGGCAGCATATGCACATGTGCCTCATAATGGTAGCAAATGTGGTCATAGAGACTATTAATGGAGCAAAGAAACAGATGATATCGATGTTCGTCTTTGATACACAAGTAAAAAGTAAAATACGACAGTCGCAGATTTTTGCCGTAACGCTGGAGTTATATTTGATCTTAGCAAAGATAAGCCACCGTTTGAGGTGTTTAGCTGCAATTACACCCAGTCGTAGAACATGTAACATATTTTACCTTAGTTTTCTTTCTAATACGAGGATTTGGTGACAAAACACACTCGTGTCTTACCCCTTACTCCGTCTGCTCATCACTGTCTCGGCATTAAGTCATAACTGTGACAATACCTCCCTACTTATCACTTTTCGCCATCTATTTTTGTTAGGTCCTGTCGTATATCTTGGGAAATCTCAAAGAGATAGAGGAAAACTAGAATTCATCTTTCCCAATGTGATCCTGATCCACTATAATTTTAGTAGCCTTCTATGTTTTAGCACATAGTGGATTACGAGAGTCGCTGATGTTTGCCTGGAGTTATATGTGATCCTAGCAAAGATAAGTCGCCATTTGATGTGTTCAGCTGCAATGACTCTCAGTCCCCGAACATGTAACATATTCGACCTTAATTTACTTTCTAATTTGAGAATTTGGTGACAAAACACATTTCTTGATCTGCTCATCACTGTCTCGGCATTAAGTCACAACTGTTATAAAACCTTCCTACTTACCATTTCCCGTTATCCATTTTATTATGTCCAAACCTACTGTTTGAAACTGAATCTGTTAAAATTCAAGAGGTTCCATCGAAAAGCCCCAGGGTTTCTCCTAGAAAATTGCACCTGTGAACCAAATGACGTACGCTGGATTCGAACCTACAACCTTCTTAACGCGCAGTGGGTGTAGCCACCACGCTTGTCCTGTCTAGAAATTTACTCCCATAACAGTCTATTTAAATGTTTCCCCATTGTAAGCCTCTGTCGCTGTCATGTGTAAACTACCTATCATATCCTGAATCCATCTACGTTGTGGTCTTCCTCTTTTCCGACTCTTTTGTACACTATATGAGAGGAATCATCATCGAGGGACGTAACATTAATAACATAAGAGTTGAGAGGAATAATCATTGAAGGACTAAACTTCAATTTAGTTTAGTCGTTTAGTTGATGGATCGACATCACGGCACACGGGTGTAACCCATAAGTGCTCAGTTCTTCTCCTAACTCAAGCCTGAGCCTGGAGAAAATCAGTTCAGTGCAAGAACTCCGAAGCACCGGCGAGGATACTTTGGGTAGTTTTTTAACTCCAAATTTTGCCCAGGCAGCGCCGTTAGGCTACTCTTTAAGACGAAACTTCAATAACATTAGATACGAGAGGAATCATCATCGGGGGTCGTAACATTAATAACATTAGATATGAGAGGAATCATCATTGGCAGACGTAACATCAACAACATTAGATATGCGGATGATACAGTGTTCATTGCAGACAATGAGTAGAATCTGCAACATTCAGTAAATGCGGTTGTTGCACACAGTGAACAACTTGAGCTACAATTAAATTGTATGAAGACACAGATTATGGAATTCATTAGGAAGAAGTAAATACCACAATATAGTATAAACGTAAATGGGAATATTCTTAAAGAAGTGAATTGGTACAACTATCTCGAAACAGCCATAACATTTGATAGGAGATGCCTTGATGAGATTATAACAAAAATCGCCATGGCGAAGTTAGCCTTTATCCAGACGGAAAACATATTGACTAATAAGAAGATGTCAATTGCAACGTAAAGAAGACCGCTGAGGTGCTAAATAGAACCTGTACTTTTGTATGGATGAGAAGCGTGGATAATTAGCTGACAAGCTGACAACATCTAATGTCTGTGGAAATTCGGTTTCTGAGGAAAATGCAAAGAATACCACGGGCAGACAGAAACACCAATGACGAAGTCTTACAAGAATGAAACCAAAGCCGTAAATTGATTAGATGAATTAGACGTAGACAGTCACAATTTTGAACACGTTATTAATATTTTGTAAGTTTTATATTATTTTTTTTATCCCACGCTACTTTTCTTTTATAAATTTATGTTCACCATTGTGGAATTTGTTGTAAGGTATGTACACTATACCTGTGTTTAGTATATCACTTTTTCGCAGGAGTTACACGTACCTAACGGTTTTTATTGTCTATTCGTACATCCTTCTGCATCCGTTACTTTTCCTATGAATATAACAACTCGTTTCAATTCTTGTAATGTTTCATAGATAAATATATGGAAATCTGTATAATGGAAAATTATATAATCAAGGGAAATAAATAAAGTTTAATAAAATTTCTAAGAAACAAGGGGGACAAACACAATAATTTATTCTTGTCTAAATAAAAGCCGTGTAATGCAACATAAATTGAAGAACGTATAACATAATATCTAAGGAAATATATATATATCCATTCTGTTCAAAAACTATAAGTAAATGTTAAGTAGTTGCGATATCTTAGACATTCTGTATGTGAACTCATTTGATAGATAATGTTATAACGATAGTTCACTGTATCTATAGGATTATAATTGAAGGGCAATATCCGTTTAATCATTACAACATACCTGTATGTGCTGTTAATATTTTTGTCAGGCATATGTGCATGTGCCTCATACTGATAGCAAATATTGTCGTAGAGACCATTAATGCAGTGAGGAAACAGATGATATGGATGTTCGCATTTGAAACACAAGTGGATTACGACTGTCGCTAATTTTTCCCGTAACACAGGAGTTATAGTTGATCCCAGCAAATACAAGCCCCTGTTTGAGGTGTTCAGCTGCAATGACTCTCAGTCTCACAACATGTAACATACTTTACCTTAGTTTCCTTTCTAATACGAGAAATTGGTAACAAGACACGCCCGTGTCTTACCCTTTACTTGTTTTGCTCATCACTGTCTCGGCATTAAGTCATAACTCTGACAAAATCTACCTATTTATCATTTACGCCTTCCATTTTTGTTCGGTCCACACCTACTTTTTGTTTGGACGAGAATCTGTTAAAGATCAAAGGGATCAACTTCGTTGCACCAGGTTTTATCCCATATGGCCCTGTATCTTTCCGCAAGTCGGCTTGCCGAACGTATCGCAGAAAGTACACACTATGAAACGCCAACGACACTCCCCAGGGTTTCTTAGAGAAAACGTCACTCGTGAACCGAACGACGTTTGCCGGAACTGAACCAACAACCTTAGGAACACGAGGCAGTTGGCGTAACCAGTAGCAATACCAGCAACAACCAAATCAGTCCAAATTGTCACCAGTGTAAACTTTCGCGTCAGATATTGTGTAGTAGTATAATTATTTGTTTTGTTTTTATGATATTCCTCCCTCTCCCCCCCCCCCCCCCCCCCCCCCAAATAAAATAAATAAATAAATAAAATAACATTTGTGTCTTTCTCCTTGAAAACTAATTGTGAAGTTCGTTGCAAGGTGTGCACACTCTGCCCGTGATTATTTTATCTCACTTTTTCGCAGGAGCTAAACATATTTAACTGTTTTTATGTCCTATTTTTACATCCTGCCGCAGCTGTTACTTTTCTTTGCAACTCGTTTCACTCATTGTACAGATTTATGAGTACAAATTTAGAAATGTGTATAATAGGAATTCACTGCGACTGGCCTAGCAAGCCGGCAGGGGATCTTCATACTGCTCGTAGAAAAACTAAGAAGTATAAACGGACCAAGAAAAGGCATTTGATAGGGTAGATAGAAACAAGCTGTGGGAAATCCTTAAACAATATGGAGTGAGTACACATCTAACAAACCTATGTAGAAGTTTATACGACAACAGTGAATGCATAGTGAGAGCAACTGGAGGACACTCAGAACCCTTCACCATAAGATCTGGAGTACGACAAGGTTGTGTCCTGTCCCCTCTCTTGTTCATAACATATATAGACAACATATGTAAAGAAACCAGCCAGCAGAGACAGCAAGAATACCGCATGACGAGAACACAGAAGAAGAACCATCTGCAAATCTAACCATTAGAGAACTCCTGTTTGCGGACGACCAAGCACTAATAGCAAAATCAGAAGCTGAATTACAAGACCACATGAATAGTCTAAACGAAATGTGTAGGGAATATAACATGAAAATTAGCACAAGCAAAACAGAGGTAATGACTATAACTAAAGAAGAACAAACAGCAACAATTCACCTAAACGAACATCCCTTGAAACAAGTAAAGAGCTTCAAGTACCTAGGAAGTATAATATCATCAAATGGCAGATCAGAAGACGAGATCGAAAATAGGTGCAATAAGGCAAATCAACTCATTGGACAAATGGCACCAATACTAAAGAACAAACATGTATCAATAACTACTAAGAAAGCACTTTACAATACAATCTTCCTACCAACTCTGTGCTACCAATGCCAAACCTGGACAATGACAGAAAAAGAGAAAAGAAAAATCACAACAACAGAAATGAGGTTCCTGAGAAGAATACTCAACGTATCAAGAAGAGATAAGATCAGAAATGAAGAAATCAGGACTAAAGTGGGGTTAAAGCTGCTCTAGATTTTATTAGAAAGCAGCAAGTCAAATGGTTTGGCCATGCAAGTAGGCTACCAGTCAACAGCATGCCACAACAAGCAATGACGTACAGACCAGATGGAAACAGAGGAAGAGGCCGACCACGTAAACGCTGGACAGAGGGAATAACAGAATCCATGGGAATGTCGATATACGAAGCCCATAACCGGGCACTCTCACGAAGTTTATACTTCACCTCGACACCGCAAGGTACAAGAGGAACATGATGAGAGAGAGAGAGAGAGAGAGGAATTCACTGTGTTAAAGGAAATAAATTCCTATTTCATTTTTTAGGAAGACAAGAGAAAAATAATTTGCTGGCGTATAAATGAAGGGTGCTTATTGCAAACAGTTCGCGTGAAGAAAGTATAGCATAATATTTAATTGAACATAATGTCACGCTGATCAATAGCTTCTAAAATAAATTTAAGTAACTGCGATATCTTAGATGTCCAATACATGACCTCATGTGGTAGACAACATAACAAATGCACGGCAGTCTACCTACGGGATAATATATGTAGTGCAATACCCTTTCAATCGTTACAAATGAAAATTTCCTTCCCATCAATATTTTTGACAGTCACATGTGCATGTGCCTTTTAAGGATAGCAACTATGATCGTCGAGACATTTAATGGCGCGAAGAAACAGATGATATCTATGTAAACTGTGTTCGTCTTTGATACTCAAGTGGATTACGACAGTCGCTTATGTTGCCTAACTTTGGAGTTATATTTAATCCTAGCAAAGACAAGCAACCGTTTGAGGTGTTCAGCTGCACTGGCTCTCAGTCGCCTAACATGTAACATTTTTTTTTTTTAGCATATCCTTTACATGACTTAGCTGTCAACACCAGCATCTTTCAGCTGTATGTTGATCTCTTGGCAAGATTACGCTCCGTAGTTTGCCATTGCTTTCTGAGCGGCCGGCTCAGTATCCCGCAAGTCACGAGCGGGGGTCGAACCGCCTCAGCTCTCGCTCCGCTACGAGACTCTGCGTGATAAACGTGATTACAGAGAGAAAGTGTTGTAACCCCACAGCCAGAGAGACCGGCACATGTAACATGGTTTACCTTAATTTCCTTTAAAATACGAAAATTTGTCTCAGCATTAAATTACATCTTTTACAAAACCTTCCTACTTATCCTTTTCCGCCACCCATTTTTGTTGTGTCCAAACCTACATTTTGTGTGGAACTGAATCTGGTAAAACGCAAGAGAATTGAGTTCATTACACCGGGTTTTATCCCATATGGCCCAGTAATTGTCCACAGGCTGGGATGCAGAGCGCTATTTGCAAATTTTGTTTTATTTTTTTTATTTTTTAATGTTTGCATATTTTATTATTCGCTCTCCCCATAAAACTCCTTGTAAACAACAATAAGTTATGTTCACCATTATAGAGTTCGTTGTGGGATGTGTACACTGTCTTTGTTTATTATGTCTCTTTTTCGAAGGAGTTACACGTACCGAACTCTTTTTATTTCCTATTGTTACTCCCTACTGCAGCCGTTGCTTATCTTACTACTTATCTTATGAATAGGGTAGGAGATCTCAGGGTCGGCCTCTACTACAATACAAAGATGTGTGTAAACGGGACATGATTAATACAGTCATTGATAAAGCACATTGTAAGCAAGTCGCCGCTGAACGTGTTGCATGCAGCGCAACTTTAAGAAATGCAATAAAGACAAAGGAGAAAATGATTGCAGATAAAGCACGCACAGAGCGTGAGAGACGTGAGATGGTGCATGCTGGTGAAAATGACCATGTGTTCACATGCATCCACTGTGGACTAACATTTACAGCATGTCACAGCCCCATATTACACCGGTTGACTTAATCTTATATATATAAAAAAGAATGTAATATGTATGTCTGTCTGTATGTCCTTTATGCGTTCGCGAACGGTCCATCCGATTGAGATGAAATGTTCTACACGTCTTCCTCTCATTCCCGCGCTGCCAACTGTCATAGATTTTTTTTCTTCTTCCTCCTCCTCCCTACTCCCCCTCCCTAAATACGTACGTAAATATATGATGGTGATGATGAAAGAATCCCTGAACCACAACGCTAGGAAAAGCGAAGAAAATGACTTGACTAGACAGAATCTTCACACGGCAATGTCAATAACAACTAATCTTTTTTTGTGTAAAGAAATTAAACTACAGTCAGGGAGAAGGGAAAAAAAAAGGGGAAGGGCCGAAACCCCAGAAAAAAAGAAAAAAAAATGGGAAGGGGAAGGGAACGCCCCCCCCCCCCCAAACCCCCCCCACCCCCCAAACCCCCCCCCCCCCCCCCCAAAAACCCCCCCAAAAACCCCCTTTCCCCCCCCCCCCCCCTCTACCCCCCCCCAAACCCCCCCCCCCCCCCTTCCCCCCCCCCACCCCCCCCCCGCCCCCCCCCCCCTCCCCCCCTCTCCCCCAAACCTTGCCCACTTTTCCCCCCCCCCCCCCCCAAACCCCCCCCCTTCCACCCCTCCCCCAAAAACCCCCCCCCCCCCCCCTTTCCCCACCTTTAAAAAAACCTTCTCCCCCCCCCCACCCCCCCCCCTTTTTCCCCCCCCCCCCAAACCCCTTCCCCCCCCCCCCCCCCCCCCCCCCCCCGGTTTCCCCCAAACCCCCCCCTCCCACCCCCCCCCCCCCGCCCCCTTCCCCCCCCCCCCTTTTCCCCCCCCTCCCCCCCCCCTTAACCCCAAAACCCCCCCTTTCCCCCCTTTTCCCCCTTCCAACTTTCCTTTTCCTTTCCCAAAAATTCCCCACCTCCCTAGGGCCCCCCAAATCCCCCTCCCCTTTCCTAAACCCCCCCCTCCCAACCCCCAAAAAATTCCCCAAACTCTCCCCCCTAACCCCCCTTTCCCCCCTTACCTCCCTTTTTTTTCCCAAATTCCAAATTCCCCCCCTTTACCCCCCCCTCCCTTTAAAAAATTTTCCCAAAATTTCCCCCCTTTCCCCCCTTCCCCTTCTCCCTTTTCCCCTCCCCCCCTCCTTTCCCTCCTTCCCCCCCTTTTCCCCCCTTTCCTCCCCCCCTTTTAAAATCCCCCCCCCCTCGCCCCCTTCCCTCCTCCTTCCTCCTCCCCTTTCCCCCTCCTCAAAAACCCTTTTCCTTCCCCCCCCTTCCTCTTTCCCCCTCCTCCTTCTCCCTCCTCCTCCCCCTTTCTCCCCCTCTCCCCTCCTCCCTCCCCCCTTTCCGCCTCCCTCCTCCACTCCTTTCCCCTTTTCCTCGTCTTTTCCCCCACTCCCTCCCCACCTTCCTCCCCATCCCTTTCCCCCTCTCTCCTCCTCCTTCCTCCTCCTCCCTCTTCCCCCTCCTTCCCCCCCCCCTTCCCCCCTCCTCCCCCTCCTTTAATTTCCCCTCCTTCCTTCCCCCTCCCCTTCCCCCCTCCTCCCTCCCCACTTTCCCCCCTCCTTCTCCGTCTCCCCCTCCCTCTCCCCCCCCTCCTCCCCCCGCCTAATATGAAATTTAAAAGATATGCTCCCCGCCAGAAAAAGGGCGAAGCCGGTCCGGGTCGTCGTTTTTGGGAAAAGGTTTAAAGGGGGCAGGGGCCGAATATGAATTAAAAAGACGCTCCCCTTTACCCCAAGTTAATTGTTTGGGGGAAGATGTAAAGATCTTTCAAGTGCTCTTTCTAATAATAGACCAGACAGACATCAGATAGTCGGGAACGGGAACCGGAGCTTATATGACTACTTATATGAATTAAATGAAATTCTCCCACCAGGGACTGGGCGAAGCCAGGCCGGGTCAGAAAAGACAGACAGACAGACAGAAAAGAAAAGAAAAGACAGACAGACAGGCAAGGGCAGACAGACAGACAGACAGACAGACAAACAGACATACAGACAGACAGACAGACAGACAGACAGGAAGACAGACAGACAAAAGACAGACAGACAGACAGATAGATAATAGATAGATAGATAGATAATAGATAGATAGATAGATAGATAGATAAAAGATAGATAGATAGATAGATAGATAGATAGTAGATAGAAAATAGATCCCCGCCAGGTACTGGGCAAGCCGGGCCGGGTCAGCTTTGTCAATATAATACAAAATACTGGGAAAGTACCATTTGGGTTTTTCGCACTGCTCGGGCATGCGTGGTGCGCACCATTTGTATAAGATAGAGAACGGGAAAACCCCGATTGTTTTTTAGGATAGTTAAACGTTTAAGATGGCGATAGACAGGGTCGGGTTTTTAGAAGTTTAGGGTTGGTTTGTAATGTCATTAGTGGCTAGACGGTTTAGCGGGTTATCGGTGATTAGGTGGGCCTAGGGTTAAGATGTTTATTCATGTTTGTTGGGAAACCAAAGCCTATAATTAATAAAAGTGATTAAAATGTGGGTCCCCCAACGTTGTGGCTGTTCGATTGTCGTGACAACTAGATCAGGGGAGGGTGGGTGGGGGGGGGGGGTCATTAGTAATATTACTTTCTGTCATACGCCATGAGGTATATGACAGAGCACGAATTGGCCTTATCAGTCACATTCTCTACCGCCATGGGTTGTAGTTATTATGCCTTTGTGAAACCACAATGTACCAAACTAAATGTCAAGACGAAAAGGTGCCAATGAATCGTATGAATATTGAAAAATCCCTGATGGTCATTGTAAGTTTCATAGGTAATTTTGCAGAATCTGTATAATAGGAATCAAGGGGATAAAATTTAAATGATTTTTTAACGAACAAAGGGGGACAAGAACAATAATGTATTTGGGGTTATACATGAAGGCTGTGTAATGCAAACAATTAGTTTGAAAAACAAAAAATCATAATATCTAATTAAGTATATTTTCCACATTATTTAATAGTTAATAAACAATTAATTAATTGCAATATCTTAGATGTCAAGTATGTGGCAAACTCATGTGGTAGGTAATATACACAATGAAGGGCTGTCTACTACGGGTAATATATATAGTGCAATATGCGTTAAGAAGTGACAACGTGCGCTGTAACGTGATTAATATTTTTGGCAGGCACAAGTGCTGTGCCTCGTACTGATCGCAAATATGGTTGTAGAAACGTTTAATGGAGCGAAGAAACATATGATATTCGACGTTCGTCTTGATACACAAGTGGGTTACATGTTTTTGGGTGATGTTTGCCTTTAAAGGGGGGAGTTCTATTTTATCGTAGCACAGACAAACCACTGTTTTAGGTTTTCAGCTGCAATGACCCCCCAGCCCCCAAACAGTAGCATATGGTCATTTGCTTTCTTACTAATACGAAATTGGTGACTAAAAGCACCCGTGTCTTAACCCTTACTCGGTCCCGCTCATCACTGTCTCGGCAATTTTTGTCATAACTGTAACAAAACCCCCCTATTATCATTTTCCGCCATCCAGTTTTGTTAGGTCCAAACCTACTTTTTTTTTGGAAATGAATCCCGTTTAAAAAGGGAAAAGAATCGCCCCATTGACCGGATTTTAACCCCTTTTCCTAGAATCTTTTCGCAGGCCGGTCGCCGAACGCGTCGCACAAAGTACGAACTACGGAACTCCAGCCCGTGAGTTTCTCCAAGAAAGGGCACTCGTGAACCAAAAAAGACGTACGCCGGAATCAAATCTACAAACCCTTTGGAACGCGTTTCAGTTGACGTAACCATAGTTTCCTGACTAAACTTTACCCCCGTTCAGTCTATTTTTTAAAAGTCTCTCCATTGTAAGCCTTTTGTTTCTGTCATGTTAAACTACCTAACACTTCTTGAATCCATCTAGGTTTTGGTTTTTCTTTTTTTCCTCCCCCTCCCCTTTTACACTAATGTGGGAATCATCATTAGGGGGTGAAACATCAATAACATTAGAATAGAGGAATCACCGTTGGGGACGTAACATCAACAACATTAAAAAAGAGAGTAATTTATCAGGGGGGGGGGGGACATCAATAACTTTAGATATGGGGGAATCATAATTTTTAGGACGTAATACCAATAAGATTATATATGCGGATTGGTTCATTGCATACAGTGAGCATTATCTGCAGCGTTTTTAGATGCCATTGGTTTCACACAGTGAACATCTATGGTTAAAATTAAATTGTATGAAAATCACAGATTGTGGTCGTCATAATCATAGCACTGTTGATGATGATATTGATGATGATGATGATGATGATGATGATGATGATGAGAGGATGATGATGTGTGATGATGTTACACTTTCCTCAAAGTTATATTTTTCCCAAAAAGTCATGTTGTTAAAAAAAAAGTTATATGGCTTTTACAGGGCTTTACGGGTTAAAAACCCCAACCTATTTTGCGTTTGATACAAGTTTACATTCAAGCTTGCCCTTGTTTTTTGAAATTTAACGTTGAAGCCCGACCCGCCCGTGCACTGAAAAGATTCCCCGACCCCCAATATGACGCACTTGGGAAATTCAAAACGGTAGCGTTTTAATCCCCGCGATCACACAGACTGCCCTTGTTTTTATAAAATCTCCAAAAAATTTCATGTTCTATAAACACAGAAGCCACAAACAATATTGGGCACTATTTATGCCTAGCATATTTCCCCCCATTTCGTTGGCACCTGACCCCGATGCAGCCAAATATACCAGGAAATCAATCGTGCAACATTTTGTTTTTGGCTTCCTTTTGTTTAAATTCACTATAAATACGTTGTTTTGAATTTTATTTTCTCATTTTTTTTTATCTTAAAAGCAAATTTTTTTAGTGTGTTGAATATACTGAATTTTGTTGGATAGACCTGTTTGGGCCACTGTTCAGTGCAATTACATTGTAAATATGCACTTTGCATGTGTCGTCATCTTCCTGTAGTACATGCGTATGTCTTTGATGACCATGTCCTGTCCACAGCCTTCTGTTTAGTTTACCGCCGCCCAAATTTCCCTTACAGGCGTTCCTCCATGCCATGATGTAAACTGTCCGCATCTACTCTCTTGTTTTCCCCTGCTTTCCTCCCTCCAGCTTTCCCGACAGACAAAGACAGACAGACAGACAGACAGACAGACAGACAGGACAGACAGACAAGCAGACATACAGACAGACAGACAGACAGACAGACAGAGACAGACAGACAGACAGACAGACAGACAGACAGACGATAGATAGATAGATAGATAGATAGATAGATAGATAGATAGATAGATAGATAGATAGATAGATAGATAGATAGATAGATAGATAGATAGATAGATAGATAGATCCCCGCCAGGTACTGGGCGAAGCCGGGCCGGGTCAGCTAGTCTAATATAATACATAACTACTGGCAAAGTACCATCTTGGGTTTGCGCACTGCTCGGTGCATGCGTGGTGCGCACCATTTGTATAAGATAGAGAACGGAAGACGCGATTGTTGTTAGGATAGTTAGCGTTTAAGATGGCGATAGACAGGGTCGGGTTTTAGTAGAAGTTTAGGGGTTGGTTAGTAAATGTCATTAGTGGCTAGACGGTTTAGCGGGTTATCGGTGATTAGGTGGGCCTAGGGTTAAGTATGTTTATTCATGTTTGTGGAACCAACGCCTATAATTAATAAATGTGATTAAAATGTGATCACAACGTTGTGGCTGTTCGATTGTCGTGACAACTAGATCAGGGGGAGGGTGGGTGGGGGGGGCGTGGTCATTAGTAATATTACTTTCTGTCATACGCCATGAGGTATATGACAGAGCACGAATTGGCCTTATCAGTCACATTCTCTACCGCCATGGGTTGTAGTTATTATGCCTTTGTGAAACACAATGTACCAAACTAAATGTCAAGACGAAAAGGTGCCAATGAATCGTATGAATATTGCAACTCGTGATGGTCATTGTAATGTTTCATAGGTAATGTTGCAGAAATCTGTATAATAGGAATCAAGGGGAATAAATTGAAATGATTTTTTAACGAACAAGGGAGACAAGAACAATAATGTATTGGAGTTATACATGAAGGCTGTGTAATGCAAACAATTAGTTTGAATAACTAATATCATAATATCTAATTAAGTATATTGCCACATTATTCAATAGTTAATAAACAATTAATTAATTGCAATATCTTAGATGTCAAGTATGTGGCAAACTCATGTGGTAGGTAATATAACAAATGAAGGGCTGTCTACCTACGGGGTAATATATATAGTGCAATATGCGTTAAGAATGATCAAACGTGAGCTGTAACGTGATTAATATTTTTGGCAGGCACAAGTGCTTGTGCCTCGTAATGATCGCAAATATGGTTGTAGAAACGTTTAATGGAGCGAAGAAACATATGATATCGACGTTCGTCTTGATACACAAGTGGATTACATGTTTCGCTGATGTTTGCCTTAACGGTGGAGTTCTATTTGATCGTAGCACAGACAAACCACTGTTTGAGGTTTTCAGCTGCAATGACCCCCCAGCCGCCAAACATGTAGCATATGGTCATTAGCTTTCTTACTAATACGAGAATTTGGTGACTAAACGCACCCGTGTCTTAACCCTTACTCGGTCTGCTCATCACTGTCTCGGCATTATGTCATAACTGTAACAAAACCTCCCTACTTATCATTTTCCGCCATCCAGTTTTGTTAGGTCCAAACCTACTTTTTGTTTGGAACTGAATCTGTTAAAAGGTAAGAGAATCGACCCCATTGACCGGATTTTAACCCTTATGGCCTAGAATCTTTTCGCAGGCCGGCTCGCCGAACGCGTCGCACAAAGTACGAACTACGGAACTCCAGCCCGTGAGTTTCTCCAAGAAGAGTGCACTCGTGAACCAAACGACGTACGCCGGAATCAAATCTACAACCTTCGGAACGCGTTTCAGTTGACGTAACCACTTAGCTTGTCCTGACTAGAACTTTACCCCCGTATCAGTCTATTTAAATGTCTCTCCATTGTAAGCCTCTGTTGCTGTCATGTGTAAACTACCTAACACTTCTTGAATCCATCTAGGTTGTGGTCTTCTTCTTTTCCTACTCCCTTGTACACTATATGTGAGGAATCATCATTAGGGGATGAAACATCAATAACATTAGATATGAGAGGAATCACCGTTGGGGGACGTAACATCAACAACATTAAAAATGAGAGTAATCATCAGTGGGGGCGTGACATCAATAACTTTAGATATGAGAGGAATCATAATTTGAGGACGTAATACCAATAAGATTATATATGCGGATTGTGTTCATTGCATACAGTGAGCATTATCTGCAGCGTTTTTAGATGCCATTGTTGCACACAGTGAACATCTATGGTTAAAATTAAATTGTATGAAAGTCACAGATTGTGGTCGTCATAATCATAGCACATGTTGATGATGATATTGATGATGATGATGATGATGATGATGATGATGATGATGATGATGATGATGATGATGATGATGTTACACTTTCCTCAATAGTTATATTTTCCAAAACGTCATGTTGTTAAAAAAAATGTTATATGGCTTTTACAGGACTTTACGTTAAACCACAACCCTATTTTGCGTTTGTATACAAGTTTACATTCAGTAGCTTGCCATTGTTTTCTGAATTCAACGTTGAAGCCCGACCAGCCCGTGCACTGAACGATTCCCCGACCCCGAATATGACGCACTGGAAGTTCAAGCGGTAGCGTTTTAATCCCCGCGATCACACAGACTGCCCTTGTTTTTATACATCTCCAAAACATTTCATGTTCTATAATCACAGAAGCCACAAACAATATGTGACACTATTTATTGCCTAGCATATTTCCCCGCATTTCGTCTGGTCACCTGACGCGATGCAGCCAAATATACCAGGAAATCAATCGTGCAACATTTTGTTTGTGGCTTCTGTGTTTAAATTCACTATAAATACGTTGTTTTGAATTTCATTTTCTCATTTTTGTTTATCTTAAAAGCAATTTTTTGAGTGTGTTGAATATACTGAATTCTTGTTGGATAGACCTGTTTGTCCACTGTTCAGTGCAATTACATTGTAATATGCACTTTGCATGTGTCGTCATCTTCCTGTAGTACATGCGTATGTCTTTGATGACCATGTCTGTCCACAGCCTTCTGTCTAGTTTACCGCCGCCCATTTCCGTTACAGGCGTTCCTCCATGCCATGATGTCAAACTGTCCAGCATCTACTCTCTTGTTCTCCGCCTGCTTTCCTCCCCTCCAGCTTTCCCGTTGTGACAATATGCCCTAGTTTTCCACTTCTCATGACATGCCCAAAGAATGTGAACTGTCCTCTTCTGATGCGAGTTGATAGTTCTCTTTGTGAGTCTGTCTGAACAACACCTAGAGTAGCACGATGATTGGGGCATCTTGTTGTCTGTGCTGTACGGTAACTGGGTGAAACTAGTTATATATGATGATGATGCTGATAATGATGATAATGATTACACATTCGATGACGACGACAATAATAATAATAATAATAATAATAATAACAACAAAAACACCACTAACAACAGTAACAATAACAGCAGAAATAATACCATAACAAAGATACCAACAACAACAACAACAACAATAACAAGTTAGTAATTCTCATGGCAGTGTTTTACTATCACTGGGAAAACCAGGCGTACCTGTGTTCACAACCATTGCGTTGACTGGACAAACGTCCCGCTAACTAGACTAAAATAATACCGTTGTCTGGGAATGTGCTAGTTGTTCAAGCGCCTTTCACATCATATGTTTAAGAAAGCTGTAGGTGGTTTCACATCGCAATGTCACAATGATTCCTCTCATATCTGATGTTATTGATGTTACGTGCCTCAATGGTGATTCCTCTCATATAGTGTTACAAAGGAGACGAAAAGAGGAAGACCACAACGGTACATGGATTCAAGATGTGATAGGTAGTTTACATATGACAGCGAGAGAGGCTTACGATGGAGAGGCATTTAAATAGACTGTTATGGGAGTAAAGTTCTAGACAGGACAAGCAAAATCTTTAAACCACCTGCCACACATTCCGAAGGTTATGGGTTCTATTCCGGCGTACGTCGTTTGATTAAAATGTGCAGTTTTCTCGGAGAAACCCAGGCTGAAGTTGCGTAGTTCGTACTTTGTGCGACGCGTTCTGCAACCCGTCCTGTGGAAAATTACTGGGCCATATGGGATAAAACCCGGTGTAATGAACTCGATTCTCTTGCGATTTAACAGATTCAGTTCCACACAAAACATATGTTTGGACATAACAAAAATGGATGGCAGAAAATGATAAGTAGGAAGGTTTTGTCACAGTTATAATTTAATGCCGAGACAGTGATGAGCAGACCAAGACACGGATGTGTTTTAAAAAAAAAAAAAACAACAAATTCTCGTATTACATTAAGGTAAAACATGTTACATGTTTCGCGACTGAGAGCCATTGCAACTAAACACCTCAAACGGTGGCTTGTCTTTGAAAGGATAAAATAGAACTCCAGCGTTAGGCAAACTTTAGCGACTGCCATAATCCACTTGTGCAGGGGTGGGCAAACTACGGCCCGCGGGCCGCATGCGGCCCGCCAAGTGATCTTAGGCGGCCCGCGAGGGCATTTAGAAATAAAAATTTTTAATTCGTTTTTCAGTTATTTTGTTGAATTTTACAGAATTTCATGTACCGTTATGATGAATGTCAATAACAATCGTAAGATTGAAGATGAATGCCGTCTTTTTAATGATGAATGGACAACTAAGTACTGTTTTATAAAAGTTGGTAGCAAATCAGTTTGCTTGTTGTGTCGTGAGTCAGTGGCTGTCTTCAATGAGTACAATTTAAAAAGACATTCTCAAACAAAACATTCCGATTTCGGATACAATTTAACGACAGAAGAGAAGGAAAGGAAATGCCTTGAGTTGGTGAAAAATTTGGAGAAACAGCAAACTGTTTTCACTAAAAATTCTTCAATTCAAGATGCTGCAGCTGAAGCTAGTCTTGTGCTGTCACACTGAAAACAGAACAAGCCATTTTCTGATGGCGAGTCCAGAACAAAAAAAAGAAACAAACAGATTTGACAACATTACTTTATCAAGGAGAACTGTGGTCAGACGTGTTGACAAGATCAGTGACAATTTGATGCATAAACTTCAAGATGCAAGTAAATAATTTGTGTGGTATTCTCTTGCATTTGATGAGAGTACCGATGTAAATGATACTGACCAATTATTGATATTTATACGTGGAATAAACACTTCTTTCAAACTCACTGAAGAGTTACTGAGTGTTGAGTCACTCAAAGACACAGCCACAGGCCATGATATATTCAATGCTGTTACTAACTGTATTGAAAGAACTGGGTTGGTTTGGAACAAGATGGCAAGCGTTACAACTGACGGAGCTCGTGCTTTGACTGAAAAAAAAATGTAGGTCTGGTAAAGTTGATAAGTGATAAGATTAAAGCAGAATATCCAGACCATACATTATTACCACTTCACTGTGTGATTCATAAAGAAAGTATGTGTAAACTGTTTTGAATATCAAGCATGTTATTGACCCAGTTGTCAGTGTCATCAACCTCATTAGATCAAGATGACTTAATCACAAAAAGTTCAAGTCATTACTTGACGATTTCGAAACTGAACATTCCGGTGTCCTGAACCACATCAATGTTCGATGGCTGAGTCTCGGCAAGGTATTGAAGCGAGTGTGGGAACTCAGAGAAGACATAGTGATGTTCCTAGAGATGAAGGGCATTGCATGTGACTTTAATACTAACATTGTCAATAAAGAGTGGCAGTTAGACTTTATGTTTGCCATTGAAATTATGGAAAAGTTAAATGACGTGAATGTCAAACTTGAGGGCAATGGTGTGTTTGCACATGAATTGCATGCATATGTAAAATCATTTCAGGCAAAACTCTCACTGTTCTCCAGACAAGCAAATGAAAATAAATTTTGTCACTTCCCTTTGCTGAAACAAGAAGCCATTTCTGGTGAAATGACTGAAAAATACAAAGCACAATTAGATGCAATGATTGAAGAATTTGGATGGAGATTCCAAGATTTCAAGAAATTAGAGCCATAGTTCAATATTCTCAGTTCACTTTTAGTGCAGAAGCTGATACAGCCACAGAGGAGATATAGTTGGAGCTGCTTGACTTACAAGCAGATCATGACCTGAAAGAGAAATTCAAGACAGATGGTTTGCTGGATTTCTATGGATCTTTATCACAAGAATCATTTCCCAACTTGAAAAACTTTGCAGCTAAACTTTTATAATTATTTGGATCAACATACATTTGCGAACAAGCATTCTCTTGCTTGAAAATCAACAAATCTAAGAATAGGTCTTTATTGTCGGACTGCAACTTGCATGCTGTCATGCGAATTTCAACAAGTAAACTTGCTCCAGATTTCAAGAATATTGTCAAAAATTGCAAGCAGTTACATACGTATCATTAGAAATCAACAACTGTAGTGACAATGTAGTCGCTGTGTGTCTAAATTAAAGCCATTGATAGATAATAAAGAATATTTGTTATAATAACAAGTTGTAAAATCTTGTTAACAAATTAGTAAAAGTTTGTGTCCATATTGTCAAATATAATGTATAAGTGTATACGTAAAATAAAATTGTAATAATTAGTTATTTATACTGCTTAATAACCTGCTAATAACCTAGCCGTCTTCCTAGCTTAGAGTTTACGGCTTTTCTCCATAATCTCGTATACTCTCGTAGGTAACGTGATGACGGTGAGAATCAGCAGTGGTTCGAACCGCATCGGTAACTTACAGGGTATGTGAGCCGGCCGCTCAGAAAGCAATGGCAAACTACTGAGCGTAATCTTGCCAAGAAATCAACATACAGCTGAAAGATGCTGATGTTGACAGCGATGCCCTGTAAAGGATACGCACAAAAAAATAATTACTTATTGTGATAGGTTGCTGTAAACAAAATGGATATATATATATATATATATATATATATATATATATAGATATATATATATATATATATTATATATATACATATATATATATATATATATATATATATATATATATATATATATATATATATATATATATATATATATATATATATATATATATATATATATAGATATATGCTGCCCGCCAATAGCTTTAAATTTGTCAATGTGGGCCCTCCGCACGAAAAGTTTGCCCACCCCTGCACTTGTGTATCAAAGACGAAAATAGATATCGTCTGTTTCTTCGCGCCATTAAAAGTCTCTATGACCATATTTATTATCATTATAAGGCACATGCACATGTGCCTGCCAAAAAAATATAGTAGGAACATATAATTAAGTAACGATGAATGGATATTGCACTAGGTCTATTATCCCGTAGGTAGAATGTTCTGCATTTGTTATATTATCTACACCATGAGGTCACATACTAGACATCTAAGATATCATAATTTCTTAAATTTATTTTAGTAGCTGTTGATCAGAAAATCAATATGTTTAATTAAATATCATGCTGTACTTTCTTAAAACTAAGTACTTGCAATAAATACCTTGATGTATATGCCTGCAAATTATTTTTGTTTCTTGTCTCCCATGATTCTTAAAAATCTAATCTAAATTTATCTCCCTTGATACAGTGAATTCCTATTATAAAAAGTTCTACATTTTGTCCTATAAAACATTATAATGAGTGAAACTAGTTGTAGTATTCACAATAAAAGTAACGGCTGTTGCAGGATATAACCATTGGAAATAAAAACAGTTAGGTATGTGTAACTCCTGCAAAAAAAGTGAGATATACTAAACAAGGACGCAGTGTACATACCTTACAATGAACTCCACTATGGTGAACATAATTATGTTTTAAGGAGAAAAAAAAAGGTGGGGGTTGAAATATAATAAAATAAAACATACAAATAATTATTCTACGACACAACGACAGACGCGAAAGTTGACACTGGGGTCGATTTGGACTGTTTTTGTTGTTGCTGTTATTGCTAGTATTGTTATAAGCATGATGTTGTTATTGTTATTATTGTTGTTATTAGTATTCCTGTTATTGTGACTGTAATTATTATTAATATTATTATTATATACATGTTATTATTTTTGCTATTGTTATTGTTGTTTTTTTATATTAATAATGTTGTTGTTTTTGTTGCTGTTGATGTTGCTGCTGCTATTGGTATTATATTCCTGTTATTATTATTGTTGTTGTTGTTGTTGTTGTTGGTGATGTTTTTGTTATGTTATTATTGCTGCTGTTATTGTTACTGTTGTTATTGTTGTTTTTGGTGTCGTTATTATTATTGGTGTTATTATTATTATTGTACGTCGTTCGTCGTCGTCGTCGTCGAATTTGTAATCATCGTCATCATTATCATCATCATCATCATCATCAACATCATCATCATCATCGTCATCATTATCATCATCATATATAACTAGTTTCACACAGTTAATTTATAGCACAAACTGCAAGGTGTCCCAACCATTGTGCTACTCTAGGTGTTGTTCAGACAGACTCACAAAGAGAACTAGCAACTCGCATCAGAGCAGTTCACATTCTTTGGGCATGTCATGATAAGTGGAAATCTAGGGCATGTTGTCACAACGGGAAAACTGGAGGGGAGGAAAGCCAGGGGGAGAACAAGAGAGTAGATGCTGGACAGCTTGACATCATGGCATGGGGGAACTTCTGTAACGGAAATGGACAGGAGGAAATGGATACTAGACAGAAGGCTGTAGACAGACATTGTCATCAATGCCACATAGCATGGACAACAGGAAGAAGAAGACACATACACAATATATTGTTGGCTGATTCGGTGTCAAACACAAAGTAAGTCTGGACCAAACATGGTGCACAAAATAATGAACAAGTATTATAATGTAAATTCCCGTTCACTGAGCATTGAAATTGTGGAAGATACCTCGAAACAAAACAATTAACAGAATGACCGTTGTATATCTTCCTTCTGTCCGAATGGGAGGTCACATTTAACGATATTATTATCCTTCAGCACTGAATCAGTTACATGAAGCAGATTTTAAAACAAAACAATGATTGTCATTTTGTAAGGCAGGTACACATCCGAAAATTAGGATGAGGATCTGATATCTCAATTTTCTAGCGAAGTATTCTTGTTTACGGATGCATACTTTGATCGTAACCTCCGTGTTTGTGTGTATCTATATTATATAGATACACACGATCGTTACGATCATTTTTTTTTTAACATCAGTGAATATTCATTTATTCTGGTCAGCAATAACAACAGGAATATAATAAAAACAGTAACAAAAATAAACATAGCAGCAGTTACATCCATCCATCCATCATGTGCCATGCCGATAAGCGTGGTCGGTCATGGTTTACCATCTTACTCGATCACCAGAGTCGTGGTTCAGCTCCGTATTCTTGCCCCGACCATGCTACGTGGCTAAGCCATCTCTCTGTCTTCCCCTTGGTCTCTTTCCTTTGATCTTGCCAGTTGTCACCAAGTTCTCCAATTCATTTCTTCTCATAACATGTCCAAATATTTTTGACTGTCTACGTCTAATGACTCTAATCAGCTTACGATCTTCATTTGTTTCTGGAAGGACTTGTTCATTGGTTTTTCTCTCTGTCCATGGTATTCTTTGCATGTTCCTCAGAAACCACATTTCCACAGCCATCAGATGTTCTTCAGTTTTAGGTCTACTGCTCATTGCCCACGCTTCACATCCATAGCAAAATCAACAGCAGCAATAACAACATTAGCAACAACAATAACAACAGCAGCAATAATAATAACAACAACGATAATAATAACATGTTTATAATAATAATATTAGTAATAATAACAGTCACAACAACAGCAATAATAATAACAACAATAATAACACCATGCATATAGTAATAATAATAACAGAAACAACAAGAACAACAACAACAATAAACATTGTGTCAACAACCTTGACCCCATATTGTGTAGCTAACATGTTTACTACAAGTATCTTATCATTGTGATGCAGCTTCGAAAACTCACTGATAAACAATATAAATTAACACTAAGTTATGCAGCTTTACACAACATAATTACGACAAATACAGGACGTTGCAGCAACAAGCTATAATTCTCAAACAAATACATACACAAAAACGCAACATATAATCACGGAGAAGAGCCTCCATTGATTACATTAAGCCATAAGAACGGTTTGAAAGAAACATTTTTGCAACTTATCTCAGAATCCTAGACTGATAATAACAACGAATTTCAACTTGATACTCTTATATAGACGGTCGTGGGATTCTGTGAGTCACGGGGAACGCGGTAGGGATGGTAACGGCTCAGTGAAGATCCCAGGTAAATGAGTGCAAGTGGTACATGAAAAAAGTGTTAGGAAGGTAAGGAGAGGAACTGGAAGCAATGGAGATGTTATGGTGGTCCGAGAGTGAAAAGAAAGAAGGAACACATGTGGATGTCCGTACTGCTAGACCGTTCTCGTTTTATCTAGCCCTGAATAGTGTCTTTTGTCATGATCAGACATGTCCCTGTTTTATATAATCCAAGATGACCTTTTTCATCTGATTTAGTGTTATACTATTACATTTTGATATTGTGTAAGTTCTAAGAATTGAGAATTATGACAGTAAGAAAGAAAGAGAAGGCAAACATATATATATATATATATATATATATATATATATATATATATATATATATATATATATATATATATATATATATATATATATATATATATATATATATATATATATATATATGGCTAGGCAATATGGAATAACCGGGTCAAGAACACCGACAGTACCAAAGAATGGTGATCGTGTAGTCTCCATGGTGAAGCGGTGATGACACAATCGACATCGTCATCTTCGGTGTCAATAAGCGTGAGCGGCCATGGTTGCCATCTCAGGTTTAATTGATTAAGTGCCATGAGATGATTAATCGTTTCAAGCGACTTCACGCATCTGCCATGAACTTATATACATTAGATTTTCTTATGCAACGCTCTTTAACTTGATATATAATACAAAGTGTCTGCTACCATTTTAACAACTTTTAACCCTGGAACTACCGTCGGATACAAATGGACAACAGTGCCAACTCTCGCGTCTACCGTTGTGTCGTAGCATATTTATTGTATTTTTTAAAATAATTTATTATCCCCACTCCCGCCCCAATTTTTTTTTACATATATGTTTACTATTGTGGAGTTCATTGTAAGTTATGCATGTGCACTTTGTCCGTGATAAGTATATTTCACTATTTCGCAAGATTTACAAGTACCTAACTGTTTTTATTCCCTGTTGTTATATCCTGCTGCAGCAGTTACTTCTCTTATGAATATAGTAACTCGTTTCGATCATTGTAATGTTTCATGAGTAAAAATTTAGAAGTCTGCATAATGAGAATTCATAGTATCAAGGGAAATAAATTTAACTGATGTTTATAAGGAACAAGGGAGACAAAGAAATTAATTTATTGAGTATAAATGTAGGCTGTGTAATGTGTGTAATGCATATAGTTAGTTTAAAGAACGTATAGCACAATATCTAAGGATATATAATGCCACTCTGATCAATACCTAGTAAAATAAATGTTAGGTAATTGCGATATCTGAGATGTCCAGTAATTGACCTCATGTGATAGACACAATCACAAATGAAGTGCAGGCTACCTAAGGAATAATTTATATTTAGGACAATATTCGTTTACTGACTGTGAGAGGTTTAGTTTGCACAAAATTAATGTTTTTGGCAGGCACATGTGCATGTGCCTCATATGCGTTTATTTATGTAACTAGTTCTCTGGATGGGGAAGTTTGGCGATGTTTTCACATAAAATGCCTTCATGAATGCTTTTAAACTTGTTTGATTATGGACAGGAGTAACATGCAATCCGCTCGTGGAGGTGGGAATGAAGCAATGCAAGGAATATGTGTTTACATGCACTATGTCCTAAATGTCATATTATCATAACTGTATATGTATGCATTTATTTTATTCACGTATGTGACACTAAACACTAACAAACGGCAACACTCTGTAATATACACAAACAAAAGAAACACGCATTACACCTTGTAAACATACATCGCTTTGTATGAAACAAACTTTTGAAAAAAAAAGACTTTTCGTGGCGCGAATAAACAGATAATATTGATGTTCGTCTGTTATACAAGTGGATTTGACAGAGGCTGATGTTTGCCTTAACGCTAAAGTTATATTTGATCCTAGCAAACGCAAGATGCCGTTTGAGGTGTTCAGCTGCAATAACTCTCAAACATGCATACTGTCCAGCATCTACTACGATGGGTGCAGGATGTGACAGATGATCTCCAGATGGGTTTATCGGACGCAGGACATCTTGCTTATGATCGAGACGTTTTCTGGAAGGTTGTTATGGGACATGCTACTGATTGATTGAAGGCAATATGGAATAACCTGGGTCAAGCACACTGACTTGACCCAAGAATAGTGATCGTGTATTTTCCGTGGTGACACGGTGATGACACAGTCGGCATCATCATCGCAGGTGCCAATAATCGTGGGCGGTCATGGTTGCCATCTCAGTTTTAACTGATTAATTGCCATGGGATGATTAATCGCCTTAAGCTACTTCCCGCATATGCCATGGGCTTATACACAGTAGTTTTCCGTATGTAACGATCTTTAATTTGATATTTAATACAAAATGTCTGCTACCATATTAACATCTTTTAACCCTAGAACTACCATGGTTTGTGCAAATGGACCCAGTGTCAACTTTCGTGTCTCTCAATGTGTCGTACTATACTTATTTGTGTTTTTTTCATGTTATTATATTTTATTCCCCCCTCCACCTCCCTTTATAAAAAAACAATTATGTTCGTCGTTGTGGAGTTGGTTGTAAGCTGTGTATACTGTGTCCGTGTTTAGTATATCTCACCAGGAGTTACAAGTACTTTACTGTTGTTATTTCCAATTGTTCCATCCTGCTGCAGTCGATGATTCTATTATGAATATTGCAACTCGTTTCAATAATTGTAATGTTTAATAGAAAAAAAAATGTAGAAATATGTGTAATAGGAATACATAGTATCATCATCATCACCGTCATTATCATCATCATCATCATCATCATCATCATCATCATCATCATCATCATCCTCATCATCATCATCACCATCATCATCATCATCATCATGAAGTGCCCTGGCAGCTGGCGTAAGCATCCATGGCTCTTCACAGATCTTTGTCGTTGGACTACACCTGAAATGTGTTTTACCGTGAAGTCGTTTGAAGATAATGGGGTCGTTTCTCCTTGCCTTCCACATCCACATGGTGGTATTTTACCTCTGTCTTTGACAGCTATTTCCGACTGTTAGGACAAGTGAGTGCCCGGCTCTACTCAGCTTCAGAGTTTTCCACTTATTCCGGTGGATACTCTGTCCCCAGGGCTGCGCTTGCCACAACGTGGTGGGTTTCCCATTCTCTACCAATGGAAGGTGCCATTGGGATTTTCTCTTCCTAAAGTTATGGTTTATGATGGCCAAAACTCTCTAGTACCTTTAGATGACTTATTGTATCAAGGGAAGTCATTGAAATGATGTTTTTTTTATAGAACAAGGGAGACAAGGACAATAATTTATTGGAGTATAAATAAAGGCTATGTAATGCAAATAATCAGCTTGAAGAACGTGTAACATAATAGCTAAATAAACATATTATACCCCTGATCAATAGCTACTAAAATAAATGTTAAGTAATTGCGATATTTTGGATGTCCAGTATGTGAGTCCTTGCAGTAGATAATATTACAAATAAAGTACAGGCTACCAACGGGATAATATATCCTGTGCAATTTTCGTTTTAACGCACTCATTTGTTCTCGCTAATATACCATTGCCGGTCTCTCTGGCCGAGGGGTTACAACACTTTCTCCGTAATCCCGTTTATCACGCAGAGTCTCGTAGCGAGCGAGAGCTGAGAGCGGTTCGACCCCCGCTGGTGACTTGCGGGATAACTGAGGCGGCCGCTCAGAAAGCAATGGCAAACTACTGAGCGTAATCTTGCCAAGAAATCAACAGGCAGCTGAAAGATGCTGCTGTTGACAGCGATGTCATTGTAAATGATATGCGAATTTAAAAAAAAATATACCATTGACACCATCCCACTGTGGAGTACCCGGAAACGACAGAGCTGATCAATTGGCTAAGGAAGGAGCCAAAGAAGAACAGCCTGATGTGCCCGTTACATACCACCAAAAGAAAAGAATGATAAAATCAGTCAGAAAGCCACCAAAACCTGCTCAAGATGACTACCACGTAATGGACAGATCAGAACAAGTCATTATTCTGCGCCTCAGAACAGGACACAATAGATTACGCAATTACATGTATACAACATTCAAGTTTGGTGACTCAGCCTTGTGCACATGTGGATTGGCCTCGCAGACAGCAGAGCACATAATCCAAGACTGCCCAAAATATAACATATCTAGGCGCACCTTCTGGTCTATAGAGACGACAGTGGAAGATAAACTCTATGGACCACTGTGTGAACTAAAAAAGACAGTTAAATTCATACAAGAGACAACATTGCAGATATAGACATATTTCAAGCGAACGAAAGAAGAAGAAGAAGAAGAAGAAGAAGAAGAAGAAGAAGAAGAAGAAGAAGAAGAAGAAGAAGAAGAAGAAGAAGAAGAAGAAGAAGAAGAAGAAGAAGAAGAAGAAGAAGAAGCTTACTAATCAAAGAACACATACATTAACAGGCTGCCTAAAAACAAAGGATGGAAACATCATAATAGAAAAGTATCATATTTTACACATATGGCCAGATTATGTGAAATACCCGTATGATGATAACGGAGAAAATCAGTATGGGATTCGAAATAATAATGAAGACCCATCAATTTCGAAGATGGAGGTTCAAAATGCTCTTAACCATATGAAAACGGGCAGGAACCTCGGTTCAGATAACATCACAACATAAATGATTAATGATTTAGAATAAAATGGAATAGATCAAGAGACCAGACTGCTGAATACAAAATATGATACTGGAGATATAACCTCATGAATTATGTAATTCTGTATTTATTGGAATCCCAAAGAAATCATGATTTCGATTGTGATCAGCATCGAACAATTAGTTTAATGAGTCTAATCACGAAGATTTTGCTAAGAATTAGTATGCAAAGAGTTAGGAAGAAATATAACCCAAAATAGGAGAAGAACAATGTGGGTTTGTAGAAGGCAAGGATACAGTAAATAATGTGTATATGCTTAGAACAGTAATTGAACGTTCCATAGAAGCAAACGAAGATCTACACCTTTGCTGTATTGACTACACAAAGGCTTTCGATAAAGTAAGACATTTCAATATGATAAAGATGTGTGAAGATCTACAAATTGATGGGAAAGACCTTAGACGTGAAAAGAAAAAAAAACATATATTGGAAACAACAAGCTACCATAAGAATTGACAATGAAGCAGGTCAATATCAGCCAATTAAGAGAGGCGTGAGAAAGGGGTGTGTAAAATGTTCCCAGTTTTTTTCCCCCCTGTACAGTAAAAATATTTTCAGAAATAAAGAAGATATGGAAGGAAACATCATTGGAGGACGATACATTAATAACATTAGATATGCAGATGATACAGTCTTGATTGCAGACAATGAACAGGACCTTGCAACATTTAGTAGATGCGGTTGTTGCACACAGTGAACAACTTGGAGTAGAATTGAATTGTAAGAAAACACAGATTATGGTCGTCACTGGGACGAAATAAATACCACAATGTGATATACAAGTCAATAGGCATATTCTTAAACAAATGAATCAGTAAAAATTAACTGGGATCTGATGGTAAACTTTCCTCCATGGTTTCTTTTCTAGACATTCATGTTTAAATAGAAAATGTGGCGTTTGCAGGACGTTGCGATCAATCCCAACCTCAGGTCGTGTTTGTATACAAGTTTACATTCAGTAGTTTGCCATTGTTTCCTGAACGGGTAGTCAACGTATATAATGCACCAAGTCTGATACCACATTAACGACATTTAACCCTAGAACTACCATGGGGTTCAAATAGACCCCAGTGTCAACTTTCGCGTCTGTCGTTGTGTCGTAGTGTACTTATTATTATTTTTTTTAATATTTTATTATACCCCCGGCCTCTTACCATTGTGGAGTTCGTTGTAAGGTATATATGTACACTCTGTCCGTGTTTAGTGTATTTCACTTGTTCGCAAAAGTTACACATACCTAACTGTTTTTAGTTTCCTATTGCTACATCCTGCTGCAGCCGTTATTTCTCATATGAATATTGCAACTCGTTTCGATCATTGTAATATTTCAGAGGTAAAAATGTAGACATCTGTATAATTGAAATACTTAGTCCCAAGGGAAATAAATTGAAACGATGGTTTTAAGGAACAAGGGAGACAAGAAAAACTAATTTATTTTAGTATAAAAGAAGGTAACTTAATGCAAATGGTTAGTTTGATGAACCGTTAGCATATTATATAAACAAAGATATGACTACCCTGATCAACACCTACTAAAATAAATTTAAATAATTGTGATATCTTAGAATCCCAGTATGTGACCTCATGTGGTAGATAATATTATAAAGAAGTGCAGTCTGCCTACGGGATAATATATGTAGTGTAATGTCTGTTTAATAGCGAATTTGCGTAGGATTCCTAGGCTTAGTATTTTTGGCAGGCACATGTTCACGTGCCTCATAATGATAGCAAATATGATCGTTGAGACCCCAATGGCGCGAAGAAACACACGATATCCATGTTCATCTTTGATACACAGGTGGATTACGATAGTCGCTGATGTTTGCCTTAACGCTGCAGTTATATTTGACACTAGCAAAGACAAATATGTTCATATGTTCATCGTCTGCTGCGTCCATTCGCAGTCTTTTTTCGGACATGATCGTGTTGTGCCTGTTTACAGCGGGCGTTTGTTGACCGGGTTAAACTTCCTGGGTTTTTTCGAAGGACCTTTTGGCTCCGACTCGGAGGTAATTGTGTTGTGCCTGTTTACAGAAGAGCTGCGATACTGCGCCTTTAGGCCGACAAATCCGACTTATGCGTACATTTGTGGACCGGGTTAACCTTCCTGAGAATTTCGACGGATTTCGACTCTCACTTTTGTGGTGTCACCTACATCCCAGCTGGTCCAGTTAGGACAGCCGAAGGCATCCCGGTCAGCCCTCAGGGGAAGGCAGGGGCAAACCATGGGAAAAGTCCGCCATCCAAGGTTGGCCTCCATAATTGTACTCCCGCATGCCCTGGCACGAAGATGAAACTAATCTTTGCCAGCCGAGACCGCTCCAGAGATAGCAACCATTCTCTTCGGATCCCCCATCTCTATCCTCTGGAGCATGTTCATTGAGTCGCTAAGGAAACATGCCCTAGTGAATGTCTGTGTCTCGAGCCATGTTATTGCTTTACTTACTGCCATGACTTCCACAGTCAGGCTACATGTGGTTTCAGTGAAAGCACCAGAGGCCTCCTTCACAATTCTCCCTCCGGCCCGAGCCGTAAAGGCCCCATGAGCTTCTCACATGTCGGACGACCGACCCATCTGTGTAGATGACAGCATCACCGTCTAGCGAATCCTCGAAAATCAACGCTTGTACTTCAGCCTCCACAGCAGCCGGATTTTCATGTCTGCATTTTCTATCTAGTTGGATGCAAACTGAAAAGGATGGGCAGAAATCTGTTGGCACTTGTACCCACTCCTCGCCAGGTTCTAAGTCCTCAAGTGAACAGACCTGTTGAAGAATGTCTTCGGCTTGACACATCCACGACCGTCCTCTTTTTAACCTGCTGCCCTTCACCTGCATAATTTCACTATGCAGTGGATGTTGTGTGTTTGCGTTAACTCTGAGGTAGGTGCGTGCTCTGCAAACTTGTATTCTGTCTTCAATGGTTGTAAAATCAAAATGGTCCCCTGGTTGATTCATAGTGATACTGGGTTACCTGCTTCATGTGGTTGGATGGAACTCCCGCCTGTAAATTCTTCCAAAATATTATTCGTCATCTCTCTAGCCAGGAACTCCCATCAAGAGTCATAGCTCGTTATGGTTGGATTTAACCAATACCTGAAGTTCCAGTATCAAAACATATATCCACTGGTACCATAAATGCACATGTATGTTCATTGGAAATGGAAGAAAGGTAAAACCCCATGGAAAGGGGAAAACAAGCAAAGAGAACTTTGATCCCAGGGAAAAATAAAAAAAGGAGAAGAAGGCCGTAGTGTCCCCCATAAGTTATCAACCCAATAGCTGGCTCCTCTCCATCCAATACCCACTACAGAGCTCTCAAGGTTTAGGATACCAGATAAGCAGTGTTATCTTCGCCCACTGCCTGTCACATTTCCCGTTGTAAATAATTGTTTTCCCTAGTTATCCTTCCATTCAAAAGAAAAGACCTCCCACATTAATTGTCTTAATTCGTTCCCCAAGTTCAATGAGAATCCAACTTATAAACAAAGTTAAACCAACTTGTAACAACAAAAACAAACATAGAAACAATATCAACATCAACAACAATAACAACAACATTAAACATCGTGTCAACAACTATTACCCCAAATTGTGTAGCTAACATGTGTACTACTGGTATCTTATATATATATCATTGTTATGCAGGTCTTAGTCAGATATGACTGAGATACCGTATAATAGTAGCCGGTACTACCTGGTTTCTGTTAGCGCCAAACGTTGGGCGGCGCTTACCAAACCCGACACCCCACATTGTGTCAACGGCTTCGGGCGGAAGAGCGCAATTGGGAGGGTACAAGCCTTACCCTGTTGCGAGGAAAAGCAACCTAAAGACAAAATGTCATGGCAGGGCAGACCAGGCCCTAAGCCTTGGTTGGCGGCTGGTCTAGGATCGAAGCTCCGACAGGCGGACAGTTAGAGCATATCTTTGCTGATCCGGCAGCTTCTGCAGCTTGTCTTGTTCCAGATGTAGAGGTATTACCTTTCCTCTGGAGTGAACTAGGCAGGCCGAGAGAGGGATCATGCTGCATGGGTAACACATGATCTCTATATTTTAGCCCACGCTTTGTGCTATGGAGAGGCAATAACTCCATCCCTGGTCGTGAGACCAAAGAGAATCTACACAGCTAAATACAAATCTATCCCCAGGATTAATATTATTAACACTCACGATCTTAAAAGGTGCTTTCAGTTTCAACAGCAACTTGAAGACGCTTTCACTGATACACCAGAAAATTGTACAGTAAATGAAAAGTGGGGTCAACTAAAGGAAACTCTTTATAAAACTGCCGTAGGTGTTTAAGGCACTGTGGATCATAAGAGGCAGGACTGGTTTGCGGCATACAAGCGAGACTCTGCAGCTCTTGATTGATAAGAAGAAGATATCTCTCTTAAGAAACAAGGAAAGACCAACGCACAACACTCTGAATGAGCTAAGGCAAGCTAGGAAGGATGTGCAAAAGTCTGCAAGGCAGTGTGCAAATGATTATTGGATCAAGTTATGTAGTCCATTCACATCGCAAGTGATAAGGAAAACATAAGAAGCATGTAATGAAGGGATAAAGAAAGCCTGTGGTCCAATGATCAAAATAAGTGCACCATTGAAAATCTTTGTGATACTAACATCGATTTCACTTTGATACTCTTATATAGACAGCCGAGGGTGTCTGTGGGTCATGGGGACCGTGATAAGGGATGGAAACGGTTCAGTAAAGATCCCAGGTAAATGAGTGGAAGTGGTACGTGAAAAAAGGGGGAGGCAGGTAAGGCGGGAGACTGGACGCAAAGGACATGTGATGGTGGTCCGAATGTAAAAACTAAGAAGGAGCCCCGGTGGATGTCCGTACTGCTAGACCGTTCTCGTTTGTCTAGCCCTGAATTGTGTCTTGTGGTAGTTTCATGACCACACATGGCCTTGGTTTGGACAACCCAAGATGACCTATCTCCCCTGATTTAGTGTTATACTATTACATTTTCATTTTGTGTAGGTTCTGTGAATTGAGAACTATGACGGAAAGAAAGCAAGAGAACGCAGAAAGATAGATATTTGAATGGCAAGGTAATATGGAATAACCGGACTAGCAACTAACAACTCGCATTAGAGGAGAACATTCCACATTCTTTGGGCATTTCATGAGAAGTGGAAAACTAGGTCATGTTGCTACAACGGGAAAGTTGGAGGGGAGGAAAGCCAGAGGGAGAACAAGAGAGTAGATGCTGGGCAGTTTGACATCATGGCATGGAGGACCGTCTGTAACGGAAATTGGCTGCTGTGGACAGAATTGGTCATCAACGGCATATATCATGGACTACAGGAAGAAGAGAATATAAATGTAAATGCGAATATTCTTCAACAAGTGAATCGGTACAATTATCTCGGAAAAGTCATAACATCTGATGAGAGGTGACTTGACGAGATTAGAACAAGAATCACCGCGTCGTAGGTAGCCTTTCCCAGACGGAAAACTTACTGACCAATAAAAAGATGTCAATTGCAACGAGAAAAAGAGTGCTGAGGTGCTAGATTGAAGATATACTTTTGTGTGGATGTGAAGCGAGGATAATAAGCAACAAGCTGAAAATAATTAACCATTTTTGGGACACGTTGTATTTATATATAGTTTCTATATTGGAACTGTGCCAGTGTAAAACAACGGGGCTCTATTTTAGAAACCCTAGTTTACAGGAGCGACATTGTAGCACTCCAGGAGACGAGACTGGGCGATCAGCTACTCCAAATTGCCGGCTTCAAATGTTTCTACAACAGACGACATCTGGGAATGGCGATTCTCGTTCGCGACAGCATGGTGGCGTCAGAGCTAGACATGTCCAGTTGGGACAGTGACGATATACAAATGCAGGCGTTGAGAGTTCATTCCAGTATACCATTCGTGTTGGTTAATGTTTATGCCCGCAATGCCAGTGTGGACGCCCAGAAGTGGCAGTGCTTAAGTGGCATATTAGGCCACGAGAGAAATGTTATTTTCTGTGGTGACTTCCATGCTAAAGGCAGATCATGGGGAAACACTTCCTCCAATACACAGGGGGAGGAGCTCGAGACTGCACTGGAAACCATCGACCTGGTTTGTATCAACAGTGGCTGAGTCACCAGGACAGCAAGCCGTCCGGGCGATGAGGACAGTGCTATTGATCTGGCGCTAGTTTCACCTTCACTCACTACAGTGTGTAGATGGGGTGTCCTAGGACACCATGGCAGCGACCACCACCCTTGCAGCATACTGGTGGAGAAAGGCAGAACCAGACAGCACAAGCTAAAGGTAAAGACGTTCCAGTATGAAAGTACAGGGCAAGATGTGGTGAGTAAAATAAGACGTGACAAGCGCAGAACGTTTCAGGGCAGGAAGAAAAGCTACGAGCAGCCACCGTGGTGGAGTTTCGAGGTGGAGAAAGCTTGGGTGGATAAGCGTAGTGCTGTAAGGAGATGGCAAAATGCTAAGAAGAACAGAGCTGGTCATCCTAGTCCCTGCATGCACTTAGAAAGAGAGATGCACACAAAAGTAAGCTACTTCAAAAAAACTGGCCAAGGTTGTTAAAAGCGAAAAATGGGCAGAGGTATGTCAAAGAGTAAGCACAGACAAGTCACTGAAATTTTTCTGGCGGCTACATAAAAGCATGAGTGGTGTAGTCAAGAATAAGAGCATTTCTGACTTCCAAGGTGATGACCTCATTTGGCAGAGGACTGACGAGGACAAGGGCAAAGCCCTCTTTGAACGCTACCTTGAGCAGAGCAACCAGACAGACATGGGAGGCCGAAATCTGGCCAAGGAGGTCACCTCAGACAGATGCAAGGCCCAGAACACTTAGGATGAAGACACAGTGACAGTGAAAGAAATCAAGGCTGTGCTTCGACGATCAAAAAACAGTGCTCCAGGTCCTGATGGCATAAGATACGACGACATAAATAGGTGTACCGACAATGAGCTAGAGAAACTAGCAGACATGTACAGCAACAGTATAGGGAGTGCTAGCATCAAGGAGGAATGGTTACACAGCTATCTGATTCCCTTGCCGAAGCCTGACAAAGACCACAAAAAAATTCAGGGATATCGAATTATAACCATGCAGAATACAATAGGCAAGCTGCTGGAGAAGGTAATTGCCAGGAAAATATCAAGCCAACTAGAGAGGCAAGGTGTTTTCCCACCTACCCTGGGTGGGTACCGTCCAAAAAGAGAAACCTGGACCAATGCAGCAGTCTTTGCCCAGAATGTCTATGAAGGTTTCCACTCAGGCACTGAAACCGTTGCTGCAGCGATTGATCTTGAGGACGCATACAACAGAGTACCACTGGATTTTTTAATGTTTCAGCTTCTCGAACTAAACGTAAGTCCATTCCTCCTTAGTTGGCATCGCTGCAGCCCTCTTCCAACGGAAAGTAGTTTTTAGATGTGGCAGTTGGACTTCGGAACCAACAACAATATATCCTGGCCTACCACAGGGATCACCATTATCTCCGGTACTGTTCAACGCCTACACAGTGAGAATCACCAGTGAGCAGATCACTGGACCTGGCAGGACATTGTCATATGCCGATGATGTTTTAGTGTATCGTCAGGGTAAGGATAGAGAGGAGGTTGCTGTGGAACTACAAACCGAACTCAATCGCATAAGTACTTGATGTGATGAAGCTGGGGCAATGGTCAACCCAACAAAGGCAACAGTGACTTGGTTCTCGTTGAATAATCATATTGTCAACAATCCAACACCAACTGTAATGCTGTGTTCAGAGACGGTGGAAAGAACGCAGGCAATGAATTACCTGGGGATACGGTTTGATCGAAGCCTTGCTTATAATGTGCACATAGACCAGGTGATAACAAAGGCCAAGCGGGGCTTGGCAGCGATGCGGGTGATGGCGGCAGCAAACTGTGAGCAGCGCCATCTATGTCTTCTGTACGAGGGGCTGGTCATGTCTGTTTTGGAGTATGCAATGGCAATCCTGACTCTCAGCCATAAGCAGATAGAAAGGATGGAAAGGATACAGAATGAAGCTATGCGCATTATTCTAGGATGTACAAGAGATACAGCATGCAGGGCGATGAGCTACCTTCTTGATTTTCCAACTATTGAAGAGAGAATACAAGGTTGCAGGGCACGCGCCTACCTCAGAATTAACGCAAACACACAACATCCACTGCATAGTGAAATTAGGAAGGTACCAATTAGTTCCACTGGGACGCTTTTTTTTTCACCATTTAGTGAAGCACACACAATGAATCTTTGGTGCTGACTTTCCACGTAATGGATTTGCTGTTTGAGGTGTTCAGCTGCAAAAACTCTCAGTTACCTTAGTATTCTTTCAAATACAAGAATTTGGTGACAAAACACATCCGTGTCTTATCCTTCGTGGTCTGCTTTTCATTGTCTTGGCATTAAGTCATAAAATCCTTCTAGCTGAAATATACACATGTTCGCACATTAATGTCAATTGTCTACCACGGTAAATTTAAGCTGACTACCATGTCTTTCTGTTTGAACAAATCTGGCTTTTATAGATTAATCATTATTGCTTCTGCAAACTTCAACAAGCTAGTAATGTGTGTGTTAAACAACACGCGAAAGACAATGTCAACACATACCTCAATGTATCGACAAGATACTATACACAGGCTTATGTGTTAAAATTCACTTATAGAATACGTTGTTTTGAATTTCATTTTCTCATTTTTGTTTACCTTAATAACCATGTTTTTATTTACAATTATGAGATCTTGTTCGATAGATCTGTTTGTTCACTGTTCTATCCAATTAAATTGTAATATACATTGTGTACGTGTCCTCGTCTTCCTGTAGTCCTTGCCGTATGCCGTTGGTGACCATGCATGTCCACAGCCTTCTGTCTAGTGCACCGCCGCCCATTTCCGATACAGTCGTTCCTCCATGCAATGATGTCAAACTGTCCAGCATCTACTCTCGTATTCTCCCCCTGGCTTTCCTCCCCTCCAACTTTCCCGTTGTGACAACATGCCCTAGTTTTCCACTTCTCATGACATGCCCAAAGAATGTGAACTGTCCTTTTCTGATGCGAGTTGCTAGTTCTCTTTGTGAGTCTGTCTGAATAATATCAATAATAATAACAATAATATCAATAAAAACAACATCGCAAACAAGATCGGCAGCAGAAACAAGATTAACAATAACAGCATCAACATCAACAACAACAATAACAACAATATTCGCAATAACAATAACAAAAACAACAATAATAATAACAATAGCAACAATAATAAAATGTATGTAATATTAATAATAATATCAATGACAACAACAGCAATAATAATAACAACAATAACAAGATAACAACACAATGCATATGATAATACTAGCAATAACAGCAGCAACAAAAACAGTCCAAATGATCCCCAGTATCAACGTTTGCATCTGTCGCTCACTTTTTCGCAAGAGCTAAACATATCTAGCTGTTTTTATTTCCAATTGTTATTTCCTCCAGTGGCCGTTACTTTTCTTCAGAATATGGCAGCTCGTTTCACTCATTGTAATGTTTTACATGTAAAAATGTAGATATTTGTTTAATTGGAATTCGCAGTATCAAGAGAAATAAATTTAGATTACATTTTTAAGGAATAGGGAGACAAGGAAATGTAATGTACTGGAGTATAAATGAAGGCTGTTTAATGCAAATAGTTTGTTTGAAGAAAGTATAGCATGGTATTTAAGGAAATATATTACCACTCCTTGATCCTAGGAGATCAAGTCTACCCCGAATCACAGTGTGGCTTTCGATAGAACCGGTCTACCATTGATATGATATTCTCGTTGCGACAAATGCAAGAATAATGCAGAGAACAGAATCAACCACTGCTTATTGCTTTCATCGACCTCACAAAGGCATTTGATTTGGTCAGTCGTGAGAGTCTGTTCAAGGCACTAAAGATGACTGTCTGCCCACCAACTCTTCTGTCCATTGTGGAATCCTTCCACACAGTCATGAAGGGTATAATCAAGTTTCATGGTGCAACTTCTGAAGAGTTTGAAATCAAGAGTGGAGTTAAACAAGGTTGTGTACTAGCTCCCACCCTCTTTGGAATATACTTTTCACTTCTACTGAAATATGCCTTTCGTGATCAGAATGGTGGTATATACATTCACTCACGCTCAGATGGCGGCCTCTACAATGCTCATAGATTGAAGGCCAAGACCAAAATTAGGAGGTACTGATCAGAGAGTTGCTTTTTGCAGATGATGCTGCAGTTACGACCCACTCTGAGGAAGAATTGCAATACGGGAAGGCATTTGTCATGTTTCCTTGACTTCTGGCCCTGTCTTTCTCGATCAGGATGACACAAGTGTGGTGGTCAATATCGTGGTATCCCAGTGTGCCCCACCGGCACCTTGGTGCGATGGTGGTCGACGCCAGCGCCAAGTCAATGACGCTGTCACATTCACCTGGTGGAGTGGCCATCCTAGAGACCTTCCCATCATTTAGACAGACTAGGACAGCAGATGCCAGGTCGTCCTCCAGATCTTCTCCCTGTCTATTAGTGATGCTATTCCCCATTGACTACCTCTGGCATTGAAGTCCCCACTGTAAATGATATGTCATTTCATCCTATGTCGAACACACTCTGCCATTGTCGAACGTAGACCTTCCCATTACGTGCATAAACGTTCACGATTACAAGCTGCACTGGTGTCATTATTCTTAATGCCTGCACTTGCAGGGCATCACTGTTCCAGGCGGACATATCGATCTCAGACACCAGTATGTTGTCGCGGACCAGAATGGCCTGTACGAGGTGCCGCCTGTTAAAGAAAGCCCTGAAACCCCGCGACATTGACTGTTCCGTGACCGAGCTGTGTTTCTTGTAAGACTACAATATCGTTTCCGTAGAGTAGGTTTTCAAGAATGGGTCGGCGTTGACTAAATGATGCACAGTTCCTAGTACAGTACTCGAACATGTCCGATGCCCAATCTGTCACACTTTAACCGCTTCCTGCGTGCACCTGCTCTTTTACCACGCTGTGTCCTTGCCGGTCGTCTTCTAGTCGTCGTGTTTGGCTTAAATATCGCCACCGGGTGCCGATGTTATATTGAAGGGAGTCCGGGCGCGCGTGCACGAACTCCGTTGCACGGTCAGAACTACATTCCACCACGAAAAACACACTTAAACTACAAACATTTAGGTACACACACGTTCCTGCAGATGGCCAGACCATGGATCGTGCCGATGTTATTAACGTCCTAAAAGCCATGTCGAGAACAGAAGACTTTGACGTCAGTGAATCCACATCGCTGTCCAGGATGAAAAACTTGGGGGTAAGAATTGGCACGGCCAGACACGACAGGTACATTGGGAAAACGAGGTGCCTCGTTAACCAACACAGAACTGGCACTATTAGCCACCGAACGCTGATGCATATGCTAGGGGGGGGGGGGGGGGGGATCTGAACACCTATGGACCTGTCCTGAGTGCAATAAGATGCCCCAACTGATAAAAGATAACTGATAACACTGCGGTCATTTTTGGGGTGGGGGGAGGGGTGAGGGTGGGGGAGGGTGGGGGGTTAAAAACCAAAAGTTCATTTTACAATAAATTTTACATCAGTTTCGAAGATCGCTATTAATGTACGAGTTTAAGTTAACAGGTAAATCAAAAATGGCTGCAGAAAAATAACTAAATATGATTGCAACTTGAAACCAATTTATTTTTATACATACATTGTCCCTTTATTTCTCAACATAATTTCCACCAACATTGATGCACTTATTCCATTGTTTTATAAGATCTCCCAAACCGGCTGCATAGAACTGTGTGTTCTGTTTTCTAAGCCACGCTTTTACTTCACATTCAACTTCGGCGTCATTCGCGAAATGTTCTGGAACATCCACCTTACAGCCCCGTCTTAGCCCCTAGCGATGTCCTATATAGCGGTGCATAGCGGGGTAGAATAAGTTACGAGGGCGTGTCAATAAGTAAGTCACAGTTCTGTGGGATGGCAGGTAAACGACATAATTAGTTACTTAAGTTCACATGCCAGTTTATAACTGTCTGGGCACAAATATGTCGTGCCCAAAGTCATAAGCGCAGCTAGGTTTAGTGTTGGTTAGTCTGGGACGTTGCTTTTTTTAATTTTTTTTAAACGGTCATTGCGGAAAATGACTGCTCGCATCTGTAAGTCGAACCAGAACGACAAGTGTATCTCTGGGCGAATGAAGGCAGGGTGTTCAAATTGTTCGACAGGCAATAGTCGCCAGAACTAAAACTATATGATCAGCCGAAGGTGAAGCTGGCAGCTCCAGAAATTTACATCTCACTCAGAATTGTATTTCAAATCAATTGCATTCTGCTGAAGGTCTTGCTGTAATTGACAGAGTTTGGCATCGGGAAATATGAACGGATTTATGAAGCCAGCAATATTATCCTGGTCTTTTGTGAACTCTTGAAATCTCGACTGAAAGATATCCAGAAGACTTTCAACTTTTACTTTGTACTGTAATGAGTCACATTTCTTTTCTGCCACAAGCGTCTTCTGAGTTGGAAACGTCTCTAAAGTCCCTTCAGTCAGCTGTCCGATAAACAGTCGTAGTCTCATTTTAAATGAAGAAATGTCATCGCACAAATTTGTGAATAGTTGTTGTTTTTTCCCCGCCCCCCTGGATCCTCGCATTTAAAGAGTTTAAATGAGACTGATGTCCACCAAAAATGCCAAGTCATTAAGCCAGTCATCGTTCAGCAGAAATTCCCGTTCTGTAGGCAATTCATTTATTTCAGACAGAAACAGATAGACATTATTTTTCAGCGCCCCAATTCACGACAACCAAAGTTTTCACATTTTCGCTTTTTACCATTGTTTGATTTTAGATTGTCCACACTTATGTTTATAGGCTTTAATGGTAAATTTCCATTTGAAAAATAAATCTAATTTCAACACATTACTGCTGACTCTCCTAAACAGTTGTACCAGACGACAACATGGCGCCTTGCGCACTCTGATTGGTCGACAAGGCTGGGATATGGGAACTTCATAACGTTTCGTTGCGAACTGAACAGGCGCATTCGATAATATCTGAGCATAACAACCACGAGCAGAGTAAATTATCGCACGCTGACGGAGCGCTCCGAGTGCATTTTTGAAATTATTAAAATATATTATATTAAATAAGAGGCCTCGCGTGCTATTTTCGAACAGCAGGCGGACCACACGTGGCCCGCGGGCCGTGGTTTAGGAACCTCTGCCCTAGAACTACCATGTGGTCTAAATGGACTCCAGTGTCAACTTCCGTGTCTGTCAATGTGTCGTAATATACTTATTTGCATTTTTGATTTTATTATATTTTATTATCCCCCAAGCCTACTCCCCTTTTAAAAATGTATGTTCATCATTGTGTAGTTCGTTGTAAGGTCTGTAGACTGCCTTCGTGTTTAGTATTTCTCATCTTTTCGCAGGTGTTACACGACTTAACTGTTTTTATTTCCTATTGTTACATCCTGCTGCAGCCGTTATTTCTTTTATGAACATTGCAACTAGTTTCAATCATTGTAATGTTTCACAAAGGGCCGTGCGGTAGATTTACTCAGTATGATGCAAGTCTTCGAAATGCCTTTCTTCTTTGCCGCCAATTAAAGATTCTTAATTATTGAATAGTTCAAATTGTATTTTGATTTCACTACTTCTGGCGCCCCCTTACGGCGCCGCCTGATTCGGCCGCCTCTCTGTATCATAGCACAGCACAGCCCTGGTTTCATATGTAAAAATTTTGAAATGTGTATAATAGGAATTCTTAGTTTCAAGGGAAATAAATTGAAATGAAATTTTTAAGCGACAAGGGAGACAATAAAAATAGTTTATTGGAATATAAATGACGTCAATATACAGCAAATAATTAGACCGAAGAACTTATACTATAATATTGAAATAAAGCTATTGACACTCTGATCAAAAACTACTAAAATAAATGTAAGCAATTACGATCTATTAGAATTTATAAACAGTATCTTTCCTTATGGAACGCTCTTTAATATATATATATATATATATATATATATATATATATATATATATATATATATATATATATATATATATATATATATATATATAGGTAGTTGTTGCTGTTGATGTTGATGCTGTTATTACTTTGGCAACTTGCCGTCTTGAGAGACGATAGTATAGGCATAATAACTTTTACCTATGGCGGTAGCGCATGTGACTGATGAGGCCAATTTGAGCTGTAAATGTACGTCTTTATTCCATTCCTGATGTTTGCCCTCCATGCAACACGTTCAGCGGCGACTTGCTCCCAATGTGCATTATCAATGCCTGTATCAATCATGTCCCGCTTACACACATCTTTGTTTCGTAGTAGAGGCCGACCCTGAGATCTCTTACCCATCTGTAATTCACCAAAAAAGATATCCTTTGGTATTCTACCATCATCCATCCTCCTAAGATGTCCTATCCATCTAAGTCTGCGAAGACTGAGCATGGAATAAACTGTCACACAACCTGATCTTTCCAATACTTCAGTATTTGTGATTTTGTCTTGCCATATGTAAAATGGTCTACCATCTCTAGTTCGGCCATCTCTAGTTATTATTAGTCTTGTTATCGTTGTTATTATACCTATACGTTATTATTTGTGTTTTTGTTTTGTTATTATATCTGTTGTTATTGTTTCTGTTGTTACTGTTAATGTTATGTTAGGGGATGGTAAACTTTTATCCTTGTTTTTGTGTTGTTGTTATTGTTGTTGTTATTATTATTGTTATTGTTGGTGTTGTCGGGGTCGCAATTGTTATTATCGTTATCATCATCATCATCATCTCATCATCATCATCATCATCATCATCATCATCATCATCATCATCATCATCATCATCATCATCATCATCTATAACTAGTTTCACACCGCTAATGTATAGCACAGACTGCAAGATGCCGCATCCATTGTGCTACTCCAAGTGTTGTTGAGACAGACTCACAAAGATACCAAACAAAACGCATCAGAAGATGACAGTTCATATTCTCTTGGCATGTCATGAGAAGTTTAGGACTTGGTCATTGCTTTTTTCTGTCTGTCAATGGTATTCTTTACATTTTCCTCAGAAATCACATTTCCACAGGCATTAGATATTTTCAGCCTGTCTGTTAATTATCCACGCTTCACATCCCATACAAAAGTTCAGTTTCTATGTAGCATCTCAACTATTTTTCTCGTGGGAATCGTTTTATTGGCCAATATGTTTTCCGTCTGGCAAAAGGCTACATTCGCCATAGTGATTCTTGTTCTACTCTCATCAACACATCTCTCATCAGTTGTTACGACTGTTTCGAGATAGTTGTACTAATTCACTTGTTTAAGAATATTCCCATTTACCTGTATATTACATTGTGGTACTTCCTTCTACCTAGTTGCGACCATAATCTGTGAATTCATACAATTTAATTGTAACACTTGTTAGTCACTATGTACAACATTCACATCTACTAAATGTTGCATATTGAACTGTCTGTTAAAAGGCAAGGGGATCGAATTTATTGCACAGGCTTTACCCCATATGGCCCAGTATTTTTCCGCAGGGCGGTTTGCCGAACGCGTCAAACAAAGTACGAACTACGCAACTCCAGCGACGATCCCCTGGATTTCTCCGAAAAAATTTCACTCGTGAAACGAACTACGTAAGCCGGAATCGAGCCCACAAACTTCAGAGTGCGAGACAGGCGGCCTAACCACTTAGTTTGTCCTGAGAAGAACTTTACTCCAAAAGCAGTCAATTTAAATGTCTCTCCATTGTAAGCTTCTGTCGCTGTCATATGTAAACTACCTATCACATCTTGAATCCATCTACGTTGTGGTCTTCTTCTTTTCCGACTCCTTTGTACACTATATGGGAGGAATCATCATTTAGGGACCTAACGTCAATAACATTAGATATGAGAGGAATCATTATTGAAGGACCTAAAATCAATAGCATTAGATATGAGTATGTTACAGTATCGACTACAGACAATTAGCAGCATCTGCAACATTTAGTAGATGAGCTTTTTGCACCTAGTGAACGACTAGGGATTAGAATTACGAGGGCGAGTCAATACGTAAGTCACTTTCTGTAGGAAGGCATGTAAATGTAGTTGGTATTTTCTACAGGTGTCATTAGGTTACAGCAACATCGAACTTTATATTTCCGTTCGTCAGGTGGCTCTAGGTGTCTCATGCGCATAAATGGCAACTGTACTTACGGAGTGTACACTCAAAGAGCAACGTGCTGTTGTGCGTTTTTTGTGGGCAAAAGGCTTGCCTGTAAAGGGCATTCATAAGGAAATGCTTCTTGTTTATGCTGTCAAATGTTTGTCCCGTAAAGCGGTGCATAGCTGGGTAGAAAACAATCTCCTTCGCTTTGTGTCCAAAAATTCAAGGTTACGCCATCAGCAGGGAAGGTTATGCTGACAGAGTTCTGGGATTGTCAAGTAGTGCTTTTAACAAATTTCAAGAAGAAAGGTGACAATGTGAATTCTGAATCCTACTGTGAAGTTCTATCGGACCTTCATGATGTAATTCGAAGAAAACTTCCAGGACTGCTGACTAGAGGAGTGTTGGTTCTTCATGACAATGACAGACAACATACGGCTCGATTACCTCAGGAGAAAATTAACCAACTAAGGTGGGATGTTCTGGAACATCCACCTAACAGCCCCGACGTAGCCCCTAGCGATTTCCACCTTTTTGGTCAACTGAAAACACACCTTGGCGGGAGACATTTCGCGAATGACGCCAAAGTTGAATGTGAAGTGAAAACGTGGTTTAGAAAACAGAGCACGCAGTTCTATGCAGTCGATTTCGGAGAACTGATAAAACGATGAGATAAATGCGTCAATGGTGGTGAAATTATGTTGAGAAATAAAGGGGACAATGTTTGTATAAAAATAAACTGGTTTCAAGTTGTTATCATATTTACTTATTTTTCTACAGCCATTTGTGTCTTACTTATTACCTTACCCTCGTACTTAATTTACACATGTAACTGTTCTTCATAACCAGTTACTTAGGTTCAGATGCCAGTTTATTCATGTGTGGGGGCACAAATCTGTCGTGCCCAAAGTCATAAGTGCGGCTAGGTTAGTGTCAGTTATTGACTTCACCTCACATATTATCATTGTCACTACGAAGAAAGAAATACCACAGTGTAATATACAGGTAAAGGAGAATATTCTTACATAAATCGTCAGAATCTCCATCGCCTGTAGGTGACGGACAAGCACGACGATGAACCCGACGGGCAGCTACTACGCAGTTGATGCCCAGTGGTCAGCGTGACGCACGAAGCGCACGGGGACTAGAAGCCAAGGGCTAACGAGAAACATCGGCGTTAGCTCAGACTGATTCAGGACTTCGAGACAGGACGGACATGAGAGAAAGTGTTGCGTGTATTCATGTATTATTCTATGTTATATGTGAGCTGTATGTTTAGTAGATTCTGTTTGGGGACTGAGTGCTTTGTTCCATTCATCTATGAACTTGTGTATTGCATATATGTATTTGTAATAACAGTGTCGCTAATTGTGAGCGCAGCAGTATATGAATGCCGTTGAGGAGAGTGGTTTATGTGATTAAAGTGTTTCAGTTATGTTGCCGCGTGTTTGAGTACAATCATTCTTTGTGTATGATTGTTTCACTCCTGTTAGAGAACACGAGCCACTGTTAGTATAAAGTAAGACCCTGACAGAACTGTCATAACATGTAATGGGAGGTGCCTTGACGAGATTAGAACAAGAATACAAATGGGGAAGGTAGCCTTCTGGCAGACGGAAAACACACTGACCAATAAAATGATGTCACTTGAAACGAGAAAAATGAGTGTTGATGTGCTAATAGAACCTGTACTTTTGCATGGATGTGAAGCGTGGATAATTAGCAGACAAACTGAAAAACATCTAATAGCTCTGGAAATTTGGTTTCTGAGGAAAATGCAAAGAATACTATAGACGGACATAAAAACCAATGAACACGTCCTTCAAGAAACAAAAACTAACCGTAAACTGATTAGAGACAGTAGACGTAGACAGTCAAACTGTGTTGAACAAGTTATGAAATTAAATAAAAGGAAGGCAGAGTAGTAAATACCTGCATAGCTTGGCCACATGGCATGGTCTAATCACACACAACAACAGAGCTGATCCCCGACACTTGTGATCGTGTGAGTTGGAGAAACATGACCGCCACGCTTATCGGCAAGGCACGTGATAATAATGATGCTAGTACACTCTCCTCTATAGTTATCTTGTCTAGATCTTTATATTAACAATATAATGTGATATGGCTTTGCCACGTTGCGATAAACCCCAACCCCAGGTGTTTTGTATATACAAGTTTAGATTCAGTAGCTTGCCAGCGTTTTCTGAACTGGAAGCCAACGTTGAAACCCGACTGGACCGTGTACTGAACGATTCTCCCACCCTGAATTCGGCGCACTGAAAGTTCAAGCAACGAACGAACGAACGAACGAACGAACGAACGAACGAATGAAAATCTTTATTTTCAAAGGGTTAAGAATTGGACACGCAGGTCCGTCTGACATTCTGCCCTTCTTCTCTATTTCCTCTCATACATTCTTTCATTCAACATATCTTATGAAGCAACTCTTTGACACCAAAAGAACAATAAGCATTAAAACGCATGACAAATAATCAATAATACATGACTCGTTGAGGCAATGTTTAACGGATGTAACGTGCCATACATATGGGAATTTGTGTGTGTGTGTGTGTGGCTAGTTGTAGTTCAAAATAATTTACCATTATTATTGTCTTTGTTGCTGTTTTTTTTTTTTTTAACGGGGCAAGTGTTGTTTAGCCCCGTGATCACACAGACTGCCCATGTTTTTATAAATTCCCAAAACATGTCATTTTCTTTAAACACAGAAGTCATAAACAATAAGTGACACGATGTATTACCTGGCATATCCCCCGCCACCCCTCCCGTCTCTTCTCGTCACTTGACGAGAGGCAGCGAAATATGGCAGGCAATCAGTCGTGCAACATATTGTTTGTGGCTTCTGTGTTTAAATTCACTAAAGGAATACATTGTTTTGAATTTCGTGTTCTCATTTTTGTTTATCTTAATAACCAATTTTCTTTACAATACTGAGTTCTTGTTGGATAGACCTGTTTGTGCACTGTTCCATCCAATTAAATTATCATTTGCTATTTGTATGTGTCCTCTTCTACCTGTAGTCCTTGCCGTATGCCATGTCTGCCCACAGCCTTCTGTCTAGTGTACCACCGCCAATTCCCGTTACAGACGTTCCTCCATGCCATGATGTCAAACTGTCCAGCATCTACTCTCTTGTTCTCCCCCAGGCTTTCCTCCCCTCCAGCTTTCCCGTTGTGACAACATGCCCCAGTTTTCCACTTCTCATGACATGCCCAAAGAATGTGAACTGTCCTCTTCTGATGCGAGTTGCTAGTTCTCTTTGTGATTCCGTCTGAACAACACCTAGAGTAGCACAATGGTTGGGGTATCTTGCAGTCTGTGCTATACATTAACTGTGTGAAACTAGTTATATATATGATGATGATGATGATAATGATAGCCATGATTACAAATGCGAAGACAACAGCAACAGCAATAATAATAATAATAATAATAATAATAATGAAAATAATAATAAAAACACCCATAACAACAATAACAACAGTAACAATAACAGCAGCAATAATAACACAACAAAGAGAGAAATAACAACAACAACATCAATATAACAGAAATATAATAGCAATAACAGCGACAACATCAACAGCAACAATAACAACTACATTCGCAATAACAATAACAAAAACATTAACAGCAATAACAATAACAACAATAATAACATGTATAAAATATTAATATTAATAATAACAATCACGACATCAGCAATAATAATAACAACAATAACAACATAACAACACCATGCATATAATAAACCTAGCAATAACAGCTACAACAAAAACAGTCCACAATGGACCCCAGTGTCAACTTTCGCGTGTGTCATTATGTCGTAGTATAATTATTTGTATTTTTAAATTATATTCCAACTCACCCCCACTCCCTTTTTAATGTTTCTCCTTAAAATCTAATTATGTTCATCATTGTCGAGTTCGTTGTAAGTTATGTTCACTGTGTCTGTGTTTAGTATATCTTACTGTTTGGTTGGAGTTATACATACCTAGCTGTATTTGTTTCCTGTTGTTATATCCTGCAGCAGCCGTTACTTTTCTTCTGAATATTGCATCTCGTTTCACTCATTGTAATGTTTTATAAGTAAACATGTAGAAATGTGTATAATAGGAATTTACAGTATCAAGGGAAATACATTTAGATAATTTTTTAAGTACAAGGGAGTAAAGAAAAAATAATTTATTGGAGTATAAATGAAGGCTGTTTAGTGCAATATATTTAACGTGAAGAAAGTATAGCATGCCATTTAATTAAAGATATTGCCACTCTGATCGAAGCTACTAACATACTTTAAAGTATTTGTGATATCTCAGATGCCCATATGTGACATAATGTGGTGGATAATATCACAAATGAAGGGCAGCATGCCTACGGGTTAGTATATCCTATTCAATATACGTTTAATCTCTACTGATGGGGCGGACCTATGATTAATATTTTTGGCAGGCACATGTGTACGTGCCTTATAATGATAGCAAATATGGTCGTAGATCTCTAATGGCCTCAGATATGGCTGATGGCTCATACCCATGTGGCTGAGTATCTTTCCGCAAGTCGGCATGCTGAAAGCGTAGCACAAAAAAAGAAATACGAAACTCCAGCGACAAGCCCCAGGGGTTCTCAGAGAAAACTGCACTTGTGACCCAAACGACGTAGGTCCAATCGAACCCATAACCTTCGGATCGCGAGGCAGGTGGCGTAACCAGTTCGCTTGTCCTGTCTTGACCTTTACTCCCATAACACTCTATTGAAATGTCTTTCAATTGTATGTCTCTCTTGCTGTCATGTGTAAACTACTAATCACATCAAGAATCCATCTACGTTGTTGTCTTCCGCTTTTCCGACTTCTTTGTACTCTATATGAGAGGAATAATCATCGTGGGAGGTAACATCAATAACATTATATGTGAGCGGAAACATCATTGGGGGACATAACATCAATAACATTAGGTGTGATATAAATCATAGTTGAGGGACGTGACATCAATAACATTAGATACGAGAGGAATCATCAATGAGGGACCTAACATCAATAAAATTATATATGACAGGAATCATCGTTGAGGGACGTGACATCAGTAACATTAGATATGTGAGGAATCACCATTGCGGGATGTGACATAAATAACATTAGATATGTGAGGAATCACATTTATGGGACGTAACATCAATAACTTTAGATATGAGAGGAATCACAATTTTGGGGCGTAACATTAATTACATTAGCTATTCGAATGATGCAGTTTTGATTTGAGACCATTAGCAGAATTTACAACATTGAGTGTTTGCCGTTGTCGCACACAGTGAACAACTTGGGTTAGATACAAATTGTAAGAAGACACAGATTATGGTCGTCACTAGGAACAAGGAAATACCGCAATGTATTATACAATTAAATGGGAATATTCTTAAACAAGTGAATCGGCACAATTATCTCGGAACAGTCATACCATACGATGGGAGATGCCGTGAATAGAATAAAACAAGAATCGCCATGGCGAAGGCAGCCTTTTGCAAGATGAAAATCATACTGACCAATAAAAATATGTTATTTACAACGAGAAAAAAGAGTGTTTAGTTGCTACATAGAACCTGTGCTTTTGTATGGGTGTGAAGCGTGGATAATTAGCAGATAACCTTAACAACATCTAATGGATGTGGAAATATGTTTCCTGCGGAAAATGCAACGAATACCATGGACAGACAGAATCACCAATGGCCAAGACATAAAAGAAACAAATCAAAATTGTAAACTGATTAGAGAAATTAGACGTAGGCAGTCACAATTGTGTGGACATGTTATAAGAATAAATAAATGGGAGAACAGGGTGACAACTGGCAAGACTGAGAGGGAAAGAATAAGAGGAAGGCATTGAATATATGCCTGGATAGCTTGACCAAGTGGCATGGTCGAGACAAATCAAATCAAATCAAATCAAATCAACTTTATTAGGGTCACAAATTGGGCGCGCAGGCCCGTCTTACATTCGGCCCTTCCAATCACTCGTCTTTCGTTCATCAAGAGCATTATACATTTACATAGGAAGAAAAATAAACATTGTGAAATGAATGTTGTAAACATAAACAAGGCTAATTACCATGCTATGAAGCCCATCTCCCACCTATCCATACATCACCCCACCCACACAACACCCCCACCTACCCACACACACGCGCACCAAGGGACACATACACACCCCCACCTACCGACACACACGAACACCAAGGGACACATACATACCCCACCAACCGACCCATCCCCCTCCCGCACATCCCCCATCCACACACACTGCCCTCACCTGATCCCCCAACCAAAACACACTCGCCACTCACAAACATTCCTCCACCAACCCACACATCCCACATACACATCCTACCCCACACATCCTCTCCCCACCCACACCTCACACCACCCATCCCCCAGCCACATCTCCATCGACAACATATTCCCCACCCACATACACAATCCCCCACCAACCCACACATCGCACATCCACTCACACATCCCCAAACCATACACACACATCCCCACCAACTGACATGTCCCTACCCCCCCCCCCCCCCCCCACACACACACATCTCCCTAACCACCCATACATCCCCAATCCACTCACACACACCCCACCACCCACACATACAACTTCCACCCACCCACACATGCCTTAACCTAATCCCCCACCACACAATCCCCCACCCGCACATCACATACACCTCCTAGCACGCACTATTCCCAACCCACGCACCACACACACACACATATCCCTCACCAACACATCCCCACTTACACACCACACACATATCCCCACCCAGATACCACACAATATTCCCACCCACACCCACAAAGATACCCTTACCCATCCACCCCACATACCCCTATTCACACACCACAAAAATCCCCCACCCACACACACATACCTCACCCACACAATATCACCAACCAACACACCACACACCTCTCCCCACCTACACACGCATTCCCTACCCGTTCACCAACACACACTCACTCACGCATACATCCTCCACTACTCACCCACACACCCCCACCCACCCACTCCCAACCAAACATCTCTCGATCACAATACCCCTACCCCCACACACATCCTCCACCCACTCACACATCCCACCCCGACACATACAACTCCCTCACCTACCTACACATCCCTAAGCCACTCACACACCCCCAACCACACACACACATCTCCCACCCACACTCCCCCACATACTTCCCCCAACCACCACAATCCCCTGCTAACCCACACATATACCCCACCCATACGCACATTCCCCGCACCCATCATACACATCCCCCACACCACACACTATCCTCCACCCATACCACCACAAACATACCCTCCACCCACACATCATTCACACATCCCCCACCAACACACCGCACACATATCTCAAACCCACACACCATACACTTCTCCCCACCCGCCCTTCCATCCCAAATCCACCCATCACAATCCCCTACCCACACAACCCCGCCTCCCACACATACTTCCTCAAACCATCCACACATCTCCATCCACATAAACACACATCCCCTGCATTCGTCCCATACACATAACCTCCACCCATACACACATCCCCCACACCCATTCCAACACCCCTACTTTCACCCCCACACATCCATCCACACATCCCACCAACACCCACAAATACCACTACCCACCAAAACCCACACACCCCAACCCATCCAAATGCATACCCCCACCCACACCCCCACCCACACATATCCCCACACTCACACACATCCTCCACATACACTCACACTTCCTCACATCTAGACACATACAAAATGTCTCACGTTAGTATTGAAACTAGTATGAACAAACTCCCACACTTTACTCACACACATACACTGACACTTGTCATGAGCAGTGTCATAAAAATGTTAAACATGGAGAAAAATGTGAACATAAAATGTATGTGACGTAAAAATAGTGATGCTCTCTCTCTCTCTCTCTCTCTCTCTCTCTCTCTCTCTCTCTCTCTCTCTCTCTCTCTCTCTCTCTCTCTCTCTCTCTCTCACACACACACACACACCCACACACACATTCACGCTCACACATTCACTCTTCCGCTCATTCATTCACTCTCACTCATTCACTCTCCCGCTCACTCATTCACTCTCCCGCTCACTCATTCACTCTCCCGCTCACTCATTCACTCTCCCGCTCACTCATTCACTCTCCCGCTCACTCATTCACTCTCACGCTCACTCGTTCTGTCTCTCATTCACAATCACTGACTCTCTCACTCAAACTACAGTAATGGGACGCAGAGGTGTTTCCAAGGCACCAGGGCCGGGTTATATACTGGCCAAGACCTATTGACGCGTCCTCGTCGAGCGTCCTGGGCAACAGGTCCCTTCGGGGTCCTGGCTGAAGTCAATAGGATCGCCGATTCCTCCGAAGTCGGAGAGTGTCTGCCTGTACGGCGAGGAACCACCAGTCTGCGCACCAATAAGCCAGACATGGGACAACGGATACTCACGCAAACCTCAGGTCCTGTATGACATCACACTGATGTTGGACAACGGGATGCCTTCATCCGACATACAGGGCTTTGCGTTGGAGCTCAAGCCAACGAACACAAGCAAGCAAGCAAGCAACTACAGTAATGAACATGAGTTTATATTATGCATGATAAAATCAAATGGTATTTAACTGATAATATGACAGATGAGAATACACAAACATATGGATTCGCGTGTACAACATGCGTGTTACATGACATGCATCTGCTCAGCTCTCTCTCTCTCTCTCGCTCTCTCTCTCTCTCTCTCTCTCTCTCTCTCTCTCTCTCTCTCTCTCTCTCTCTCTCTCTCTCTCTCTCTCTGTATTCTTTCATATACACACACTCACACGCATGCGCGCGCTCACACACACACTAACACATCAACTCTCCCACTGTCTCACTCTCTAACACACAATCCTTCACACACACACACACACACACACACACTCACTCTCTCAATCACACTCTCTCACACATACACATACACATGAACGCATGCACATGAACGCATGCACGCACGCATACACTCCCTCACTCACTCTCACACATACACGTACGAATGCATGCACTGACACATTCCCCCACCATTTCTCGCTCAATCACTCTCTCCACACACACGCATGCACGTGCGCACACACGCATTCACTCTCTCCCTCTCACTGACACCCACTTTCTCTCTCTCTCTCTCTCTCTCTCTCTCTCTCTCTCTCTCTCTCTCTCTCTCTCTCTCTCTCTCTCTCTCTCGCTCCCACACGCACACACATATATAGTGAACAATTATAGTTAAACAATTATAATGAACAATTATACTGAACAATTATACCAGTAAATGAATTATGGTGGCATATAGTCGGTATGGATTAAGTATTGAAAGAGTTTTCGGTTAAATGTGTAGGGACTCATTGGAGTTTTCAGATCTGGAGGCAGATCATTCCATAAATGAGCACCAGATTAGGCGAAACATGTTTTGTATAGGTCCAATCTAGGCTTTGAGACATATAACAAATTTAGGCGCTTGCTGTTCATTGCATTAGATTGAATCAGCGGCAGAAGATACTCTGGGGTATTTTGAGATATAATTTTATTCACTAATTTGGCTTTGTTGAAAAGGAAGCGCTTTTGTAGTGGTAGAAGTCTTAGCTGACTGTACAAATTATTACTTTCAATGTGCTTTATGTCAGAAACCAGACGAATAGCGCGGTTTTGTAGAGAACATAGTCGTTTTAAATTAGATTTAGGGCAACCATCCCAAACTGTCTAACAGTAATCGAGATGTGATTGTATATAGCATGTATAGAATATTTTTCGTGTGCTTTCGTCCAGGAAGTGCTGAATTTTAGCAAGTTGGTAAACTTGTTGTGCTATTTTCTTGGTAAGAGCATGAACATGAGAGCTCCAGTTCAAATGACTGTCTATTAAAAGCTCTAGTGTTTTATGGTCAGTCACATTAACTATAGGTAACGTGCCCATGCGGAGTTCGAGCGGTGATCCAGTTATGGCTAGTGTCTGTAGTTTTTGTCTGGTCGTTATTAGCATGGATTTGGTTTTGTCGATGTTAATTTGCATGCGGTTTTCATTGCTCCATCTAGTAAGATTATCAAGTTCCTTTGCGTTCCTCCAAGACAAGAACACAGAGCTGATCTACGACTCTGGTGATCGTGTGAGATGGTGAAACATGAACGCCACTCTTACCGGCATGGCACATGATGATGAAGATGCCGATGATGATGATGATTATGAGGATGATGATGATTATGATGATGATGATGATGTTACACTTTCCATAGTTACATTTTCCAAAATTTCATGTTTTGAAAGAAAATGTTATATGACTTTTGCAGGACGTTGCGATACACCCCACACCATTTTGCGTTTGTATACAAGTTTACATTCTGTAGCTTGCCATTGTTTTCTGAACGGGAAGTCAACGTTGAAGCTCGACCAGCCCGTGCACTGAACGATTCCTCCACCCCGAATATCACGCACTGGAAGTTCAAGCGGAAGCGTTTTATTCCCCACGATCACACAGACTGCCCGTGTCTTTATACACCTCCAAAACATTTCATTTTCTTTAAACACAGAAGCCACAAACAATATGTGACACGATTTCTTACCTGGTATATTTCCCTCATCAAGCCTCGTCACCTGACGAGATGCAGCGAAACATACC
>JACEFZ010004547.1:0-20000 GCA_014155875.1 Cepaea nemoralis
GAGGGGGGCAGGTGACGTAATAGGACGGGAGACCAGACAGGAGAGACACCACGCTATAAATAGCTATAACGGGACACACTTGTGTAAACAAGGAGGGCAACCAGTGCAGATGACTGGTGTTACCCAAGAACGGGGAAACCCAGTTCACGGGGTAAGGACCAAGTAACTGTGGTCAACACAGCCCAGTGCCCAGCACTTAAACCAACTATCGCACGCTGAGCTGAATTGCCGGGGTGAACACGCCACGCTCAGCGAGCTCAGACGAGACCGGGACGGCGTAGGAATCAGACGTGTATTCCGCTAGGATACTTTTGTTGTGAAGGACAGTAAAATAGTTATAATAGTCTAGCTTAGCTTCGTGGTTATAATATTTACATCATCCTCTCATTCCATCTTATCGTCATCACATTCTAAGATGTTTAATACCATTGGGGTATTCCGCTCGGGGAGCTATTTATGATCTGCTCCGAAAAAATGTATCCTTTTGCAAACGACACGAGTTGTCACTTTCGTTTAGTGCAAAAGAAGGAATCCGTGTATGCCTATCGCAAGTGGGTTGCTGACAAACACCCGGGTAGTAAATGATAATATAATTTACATCAACTTCAGTTAGATATCAGATGACAGACAGGATTAAAGATTCATGATTACCAATGTCTTCTTCAGATCGGGCACTCGTAGACAATGAAAAAGATTACTAGTTTGTCCCAGAATGTATTTTCTTAATGTGAGGACAATTACGTGCTTATGTCTGAGAAGCTCTTGTTCTCCCCTAGGAAGGGGTTTAAGTATGAATTTAATACCTCAACAGTTCGGGGAAAGATTACCGACCTAGGCCTAATTGCAGTCAGTCATATTGCTGTGTTCAGTCATGACCCGGGTTACGTCTGAATAGACCTCTCCCACAGATGTAAAATTCCATCCCCGGTCTTGTATATCCCGGGGTGTGGGATTCCGGGGAAAAAAGAGTTTATAGCAGTAGTCTGGAGGTGGTCCCTTGAACCCGGTCGAAAGAAAAGCCTGTAGACCAATCTCACTCCGGAGATATAAATCCGTTTTGTGACTCAGTCGACCTGGACACCCAAAAACGAGCTAAAAAAGAGTCACCCCGAAGATTCACACACAAGACAATACAGCTTTCGCTTATTTGTCATTTTATAATTCCTTTAATCACATCGGGTTTTTCGCGCCTTCTGAAATTTTTCCTTGGGTTTGGGAAATCTTTAGTTAGTTGTCGACAGAGCATCCTCATTTCACATCGAGCCTTCGTCCATAAGTGTCGGGTCCCCTCCTGTGAAGTATTTTTTGAATCCGCAGTGTTTCCAGGAATCGTTGCCACAAGTGCTACCATATAAGAAATGAGAAAGCCGGCGATGCAAAATTACGACGGGGGAAATACTGGAAAAAAACTTTGTTTCAACTTCAGCCCAGCGTTGGTTGAGTCCCCGGGCCAAAAAAATTTCAGCTTAATTTTCAAGGCGCGAGTCTCTTCACTTGCCATGTAATCCTCAAGTTAAGCGGGTCCTCCCCTGGTTTTTGAGGGAAATATTTGTGTCTCACAATTTCCTCTCTGCGCCTTGGGAAGCAATAAATGTCTTATATTATTGTTATGAAACCACCTTTTATGCAATAAGTATCATTGTTAATGAGAATTGTGAAACTGAGAGATTAGCGTTCCATTGAAAGGTTGGCAAGAGTTTCGCAATCTGTAGGACCGATTTGGTTGTCCAACCATTCTCCTAATGCTTAAAAAAGTTTTTTTCCCAATTTTTTTTGCTTTTGTTTTTTTAAACTTTCTTCTTTTTGTTTGGGCTTTGGGTTTAAAAAAATTTTAAAAAATTTCTTTCAGGCATATTTGCTTTCTCCCGGGGATTAACCGTTTTTCTTTTTAAAATAAAAGGGGTTGACTTCTTGCATTTTTAAAAATATATGAATAAGGAAAGTCTTTTCCGTGAAGGAAAAAAGTCTTTAATATTATTCTCGAAAAAATATTAATTTTTTAATTTTAATAAAATTATTTTTAATTATTAATATAAAATAAAAATTTTATTATAATTAATAAAAAAATATATTTTCAAGTGTCTTGCAGGACGTGCAATTTCCGTCCGCATTGACCTTTGTTGTCGCGCCTGGGCGAAATTTTAGTTCAGGAATTTGCCAACGACGTTCATAATGCTTGGCATACTGCAGCAATTATTCCTGAAGTCATGGCATTTCTTTTGCATCGCAGCATTTGGTTGTTGTAGACAGCGTTCTTAAAGGATCACCTGTTCTTGTGTATAGTTTGATGAGTGGGGATATCCTAAGAATGACCCTGCATTATTATTATTATTATTATTAATTATTATTATTATTATTATTATTATTATTTATTATTTATTATTATATGAAAAGATTCACATGTTTTCTCTGTTATGTGTTTTATATATTATGTTCGTGCTTGTTACTTTCACTGCTGGAGTAGACATTCTAATTTTACCCCAGTAGGGACAGGCACATGATGATGATGATGATGATGATGATGATGATGATGATGATGATGATGATGATGATGATGATGATGATGATGATGATGATGATGATGATGATGATGATGAGATGATTGATGATGATGATGATGCATGATAGATGATGATGATGATGATATGATGATGATGATGATGATGAGGATGATGATGATGATGATGATGAATGATGATGATGATGATTGTCACGGATACTGCGAGTTTAGTGATTCCCCATAAACTAATATATAAATTTACTTGCAATGTATGAGAATGGAAAACTATTGACAGTTGTCAGATAACAATCGAGTACTCAGCCTGAGGTGAGGACAAATTGAACCGTCATTGACCGAATGGTATAGAAGTAACATACAGTTGTGAGGGTCATTGACTGCCGATTTCACCGGACAGACAACGAGGGACATCGGGTTGTGGAACACACGAAGACGTTGATCAACGTTAGAACTCTTTGATGTATCGATGAGTGAGGAACGCCTACTCAACGGAGGAGTCGAAACGGAGCGGTAACGAACGAATACGTGACTTCACACAACCTTTGATTGGGGAACCACGGCAAATTTGATTGCTTGATCTACAACAAGAACGGAGAATTGGAACCTGATTATAAATAGTTGGAACTTGGTTTTGTGTTTATGTGTAGCTGCCAACTAGACGGAGAATGGATCTATGCGTCCCGTAATAAAGAGAATATAGGTCCATAATTGTTTAGAGGCGATGGGACCTTGAGCTTATGTGCTTGTGTATTTCGATCATGGACTAACATAGATAATATAGGTATCTAGCTTTAGCTAGGAATATAGCATCGTGAACTAGGGTCCAGGCTTTGGCTGTTCCATTTCCTTCTTTAGCTAGCTTTAAGTGAACTCATCTGTCTTATGTCAGAGTATCTTTCGACATCGTCTAAGTACGGCTGGAAGCATGCTCTCACATAAGAATTAGTCTGAGCGACTAATATCACCTGGTTACATATCACCCACCGTTCCACGAAAACTCCTGACATACTCAGCGAAAGACTCGAGAAAGTTTACGTCACTTGTGCAGAGAAAGTACGTCACTAGAACTACTTAACATCGCCTTCAATAATCTGGGCCGACATAACGAATGTAAATAGTGAACTCTGTATCCAGGTTTTGAAAACCATGGAAAGGACTTTCATTCTATAAAGGCAGAGCGACATGAGCTAATATATTTGAATGGGTACTAACCTAAGAAACTTGAAGAACTCACATACAGGTTACATGTATTCAAAAACGGTCTAAGTAATTAAGAGACAGTGTGTCGAACCAGTAGAGTCTTTATCACCCTAGACAGTTTTAGACAGTGGTGATGTGCTTTCGTGAAGGATTTGACTAACGTCCAAAAAAGGGGAAATCTGTTGAATTCACACTACCCTTAATCGCAATATTTTATGGTGATCAGACGGTGAACTTTCTTTCAATATTGTTAATAGTCCATACTCAAGCAGAGCGGAGCATCCAGGGTGAGAGCTGTCCATATATTGTGATGTGACTTGTTGGCATGGCTGTATAAGATGGGAGATATGATACGGCACACACCTAATCGAGTCCTATCTCGCACTCACAAGAGAAGACCTACCAACTACATATACACATTCAATACATACACTGACATAGTTTTCAGCAATAAATATTTTTATTAATTGTTGGAGGAACTGTTGTCGGGGTATGTTTGAAGGAATAAAGAGAGAGAGAGAGAGAGAGAGAGAGAGAGAGAGAGAGAGAGAGAGAGAGAGAGAGAGAAAGAAAGAGAGAGAGAGAGAGAGAGAGACAGAGATGTGCATGTAGAAGACAGAACGGGGGAATGTAGACAAGGTCTCGACAATAGTTCCATAGTAATAAAAGGATCTTACGGTGTGCTTGTTGATTCCACGTTTCCCCCGGGACGACAAGCGACAATGATGAAAAGAAGCCCTTGTGTACATCTGAACAACAAGAAAGAATGTTAATTGTCTGGTCGATGACTTTTTGCCATTTGTTAGTTGATACTTCCTATTGCTGTTTGCAGCTATGGTGGTCGTAGGATTACCTTTAGTGTCGTCCCTAGGAGTGAGGGGATATCAAAACCCTATTATATTTTTACCCTTATCATTTCAGGGAGAATCCACTAGATTCCCCGTTCACCACACCCCTCATTTTATGGACCGCTCGCTGTCTACAGTCTCTCTCTCATATACTCGAACTCAGGCACTCCTCACTCCTTTATCTCAGCGCTCTCCTCTCTCTCTCTCTCTCATCTCACACTCTCTCTCTCTCTCTCTCTCCTCTCTCTCTCTATCATCACGGATCATGCCCCTCTCATTCTTCCCCAACACAACATACTCAACAACTCTAGCTTCTAAAAATGAATAACAATTATTTATTAAAAGAAAGTGTAATGTATGTGAGAAGTGTATGCGAAGAATGTGGTCGTATACATAATGTGTGTAGAATCGACAAGCAGATTAGGAGCCAGGTCAGATCATCCTAGCAAGGTTACACCATAGCACGTTAGGTCGGCACACAAAGACCTCACCGAGCGATGTGTCCCTTCTGCCAGTCGCTGACTTTCTCTGGTAGCTACTTGGTAATCCATATACATGATCATCCGAAATAGATACAGTCCATAGTTTAACACTGATCATGGATCGGTTACACACTGTATACTATAAGTCCCTACAGTTCGTAAATGTACCAATCCCTGTACTGGATGAACAAGTCACACTGTTGATTGGTAACACACTGATTCTACTATTGGCTAGATTATCACCAAACCCAATGTCCCTTGTAATATTCCACTGGAATCTACAACTCCTGTGAATGCTACGTTTATGTTCTCTTTTTAATCTCTAGTGTTCATGTGATATGTGGGTGTGAAAAGGAACATCACCCATCCTTTATCACACAGGAATCGTTTATATGGTTTTGCTCAACTGAGCCATGTTCTGTGGGCCTCCTGATCAAGGCCCAGCATAAACACTATTGTATAAACTTTCGTCTCTGAATTATCATCTTATTAAAACAGTGACTGTTCATCTCGTGTTCTTCCTACCCGATGTAGAACTTCATCAAAACCAGTGTAGAGCTTCCTTGTAACTGGCGGGAACCTGTTAAGAAATAACACATCTGGTGAGAGCACTAATCACTGACCTTACCAGCTGAGTGTAGGCCTACGGCCTCGCTCAGATATTTATCAGCGAACTAAACCTGTCATGGAGCAGAGGAGCTCACCACCCTGGTTCAAATTAGGATAAGACAAGGAAAAATCAATAGACAAGTGCAGAACCCCAGTAGCACCCCACTGGAAGATACCACCATTGGACATTTCCTCTATCTCCCTACCCATCCTCAATCTCTCCAAATATCACCCCACTACACTTTCTCACTAGCAGGCAATTATCACCTCACTAGCTAGTTTTACAATGCAGCTGTCTACAGTCGCCTACACACTCTTTACCGCAACCACAACGCAACACACTACGTTGAAGTCCTAAACTCTATCACCAGTCTATCATACATTAATGTACCTAAATACAAATCTATGGAGTACCTTATGTAACACTGCTTTACTCCTGATCACAGCTACATTTGCCATACAGGCACAGTATATTAAATTTAATTAATCCGACACGGTAGATGTTTTTCCAAATTCATACAGAGCTAGCGAAACACGTCCGCCTAGGCCAGCTCTCTTGTTTACAATCCCGCAACAAGTTAAGTTTTTTAAACAGTATTGGATTGTTCTAGTGACATCCTTTGATGTCAACACAGGTGTCCCTCAAGGGCAACTAACTATTTCAGAATTATTTCTCTCCCCTGTGTTTCGACCAGCTCACCAGTCTCTCCCTTGTTTTCGACAACCCAAACAGCCAGCGCGTTTCCTGCATTCTCCCGATCGGGCCACAACACCATGGGCCGACATTTCGTTTGATGTAGGAGAATTCTCAAGGACTCCAGACTGTTTTGTTCTCACCGCCTCCAGTAACAAACAACTTGCAGCTGGGAATCAGACTGTTTCTGTTATTTGTATCATCTGATCGTTAATTCACAGTGATTCCGCGACATATGGAAAGGAGATGATTATTTTTTTACGTGAGACCTATGTCTCAGAGATCCTTATCATGTTATGACAGCTGTACTATCAGGATGTTTGGGTGGTTAAGATGTCTCTAACTCATCAGAAAGTCCCAGTGTCACTGTCGAAAGAGAGTACTCAGTAAGGAGATACCCTACTCACTTTTGGAGATGGACTAAACTCCACAATCAGAGAAGAGAGATTGGAAAAATGGAAACATCCTCACCTCCCCCCTCCCTTTGTTTTCTGGTATTTATGTTATGATATAATGTAACCACAACATGGGTTTTGTTTTTAATGTATCTGGATTGTGTCCTTTTTTCTCATTTGCTGGCGCTGGAGAGGCAGGAGGTAGTTTGGGAGTTTATTACAGAACAGGAAACTAGGTTATCAGCCTGTTACTGATTCGTACCTGATGGAGTTTGGAGAGGGCAATTGTTTACTGTCGCACGCACTGGATACTAATATCAGCGCCTGGGTATACGAATGGATTACTGACTACGCTGACATGCCAATTCCCTATATCAGGGAGCTTCCGGACGGCGTTCATCATTACAGTGTCTGCAAAGGCACGAGGATTTGCCTGTTCTGTATGAATACAGAGTGATAACCTCATTAGGAACTCACCGCCGGATTTCATGTTCAACTGGCTTATACAAGAGGCTGATAGATAGTCCTAGGGTTCACCACCATTGAACAATATGGATTCTCCGACTGCTTTGCGGACTCCCAGCTTTATTTGTAGAATTAATTCCATCATATCCCAGATATATGCAGGCAGGCACTATACCCAATTCAGGTAATTCCAGTCGTGTATTCAGCTGGAGAAGGTTAAATCCTTCATCCTCCAGATATGGGCTGGAATGTTTATGCACAAATCAGGTTATCAAAGTCAATGGTCCACCTGGACAATGTCATGTCCGCCACCCTCCAGATATAGGCTGGCAAGTTTATACCAAATTAAGATTATTTCAGTCCGGAAACACTAGGGAGAATGCGATGTCCTTCACCTTCGAACGATGTACTGGAAAGTTCTGTGCCTACTCCTGGTTATATCATTCGTGTGGACAGCTGGAAACTTATGTGCCATGTCTACATCAATCTGTCACACTACGCCGGAATGTCTCTAAACCAGCTCCTTAGCAGCTGTGACTTAGTGAATTATGTTCCGGGTGAAAATTGTGCTGGATTATCCCTCCATGCTTTTTAGCCGTGGATATATATATATATATATATATATATATATATATATGATATATATATATATATATATATATATATATATATATATATATATATATAGATATATATATATATATATATATATATAATTCAGTCGGATTACCAGTTGTGTGAAATTTTAATTTCCCAGGATAAGTGGAAATATGTTCCAGCTGTTTGTAATGGTTGCTAATTATTGTGGCCAGACATTTTGGGTGAACTTACGAAGGAGAAGGATATATCGGCAGTCATATAGGAAAGTCCGTTTATACGTTGCTTTTAGCTTTCTACGAGCAGTATGAAGATCCCCTGCCGGCTTGCTAGGCCAGTCGCAGTTTATTACACAAATCTGACCATAGGAAGTCCAACCACTATGGCGAGCTATATACCCGTTAGCCCATGACCTCGCGGTCATGGCTTCCCAGTCTATACCACGTGGAGGTGGGGTTGACTTGTATAGTCTGTGGGTCATCGGGAGGCTACTATTTTCACTTTTCACCCTTCCTGGGAGAGGCTAGCCGATCCTAACCCTGCTGGCTGCAGGGTCAGGCGCAGTCCACACCAACTAACAGTGTACCACAACACGCAATGATGTACAGACCAGAGGGAAGCAGAGGGAGAGGCCGATGGACGCAGGGAATAACAGAGTCCATGGGAATATCGATAAATGAAGCCCATAAGTGGGCACTCTTCCACTGGTTTATACTTCATCTCGACACCGCAAGGTACAAGAGGAACATGATGAGATGAGCTGAGACGTAGGATAGTTCCAAATACTAATTTATTAGATAGATTTTCTTTATTCGTGTCTTTGTATGGATTAAAAAAAAAAATTTTTTTTAATGTTTTCTTTACACATGTTGTTTGATGTGAATCTTTTTGGGGGGATTTTGGGGAAATCTGTTCGTTTGTCTGACATATGTGATTCACCTGAACATGATATTGTATTTTCATGAGAATGTCAGCATGTTTCAGCTGACAGCGTTCCCTTGACCCAATGTTTAACAATACACGTTTATGTTTAACAACGCCTTGAGGTTGATGTATTGTGATGTTTGTATAGCAGTGGTTGTTCCCATCTGTTATGTAATACAGTTGTGTATAGCAGTTGATATCTGTCATTGTTTATATATGTGTGGGCGATTAAAGGTGAGGCGGGAGACCTACCTTCATTGTAGAGTGAATGGGTTACTCTGGCTGTCTGTGGTAAAAATTTCTGGATCTCCCTGCCTTCTACAGGAACTAATTCTTCTATATTAGTGTTGAAACCTGTACCATTTTCTGCCTTGTTCAATGCTTGGGGTGTTCTTGAACCATTATATGGTTCTTCAACAGGGGCTGTTTGGGAATGAGACCCCATTCCATCCTGATACCCCTAGCAAACTTAGCCTTGTTCTATTTATTATTTTAATACCTCACACTTCCTCAGCAAATCCTACAGTGTGTAGCGGCTAACATCAACAGTTCTGTGGTGGTTTATTAATCTTCTTTGGCTTCCTGTGTAATGTTCTTGTTTGGGAACACCTCTTTTAATTTGCTGTTCTCGCAGTCTGAGCATGGTTGTAGATTCACAGACATCACTTGGTTCTCGCAAAATTCTCACTTCTCGTAGAGCATTCAGAATGCCAGCTTGGTCCATGGCGCGTCCGCCCTCCACAGTAGTCTTACCTGCGAGCTTGTCAGCCCGCTCATTTCCTTGTACTCCCGCATGCCCAGGCACGAAGATGATGACACAAAGATTAAACTAATATTTGCCAGCAGAAACCGCTCCAGAGACAGCAGCCACTCTCTTCGGATCCACCCCATCTCTATCTTCCCGAGCATGCTCATTGGAGTCGCTAAGGAAACGTCCTAGTGAATGTCTGCGTCTCGAGCCATGTTATTGCTTTACAAATTGCCATGAATTCCATAGTCAGGCCACTTGTGGCCTTGGCTGGAACGCATTGTACAAAACACTTGTTGGTGAGAGACCATTGAAGTGGTTACATTTAGGTTTTGTTTTTTTTAAGTGTGTGTATTAATAAAATAATGATCATTAGACAAATGCAAAGATCACAGAACGTGAATGACAGGAGCCTAGTGAGTTCATGTAAGTTTTGAGCGTGCAGCATGCCCTGAGCGAGATTACACCCATTGACCGAACGGAAAAGTTGAAAGGACATTCGAGCAGAGACCGTCACAGGAACGAGCTTTCTCATAGCTGTCAGTGAGAAAACGGTAATACAATGAAAAGCATGCTTTTAAAACTCAGAGGTATAGAACAAACAAGAAATCAACAGGAAAACGGAAATACATAAGTAAGTAGCAATTAAGTAATTGCATGTTCTTTAGAGGACGGTGCCATCAACCCCAGCATTTAATGGTTGTATGTGATTTACTAGCAATATTACTTTCACTAGTATTTTCATCGATTGCTCTTCAAAGACTAAAACACTGAATACATTTGTGGAATGACACGACAGAACGCACAAATTTTTGATTTGTAAGAGCATCATCTTTCCAATTGCGCATACGCCTGTGAGACCGAAAAGACACTTACTAAACACTGAACAGCGCATAAAACGCCTTTGAATATAAATATTATAGACAGTTCTAAGATATCTTTGGGTAAAGAGCAAGAAACATCACCCATACTTCCCGAGCTGAATATTGAAGAAGACTGGCTATTAAGATGATAAAACAGGAAATTGTAAATATTTTGGTCACTTGAAACGTCACAAAAGTTGTAGAGAGAACGTAATGGAGGGACAATGCCTGGGAAACGAGGACCCGCCAAAGAGAAGGATGGAATGCAGGTGTGGCGGATGATCTCTAGATGGGTGTAATCGGCGCGGATCGAGAAGGTTTTCCGGAAGGTTGGTATGGAGGAGAGATTCTGCAAAGGTACATGTTACTAATGAATTAATGAGTATTCCTCGCGTTCCTGAACTGTCAACATCTCATATCTCTAAATCACGCAAAGCGGTCTGCTTCAATCCTGATTTCGAATCCCGACTTGGTGTGACGGTGAAATGAGAAACGTAGTTTACACAACTCCCCTAACCCACAGACGCCGACAGTCAAGGATTTATGTGCCATACCTTTTTGCATTTTGTACACAACCCTCCTGCACACCTTCATGCGCAACCTGACATACGGTCAATCAGTCATGTGCATGCAGGCAAGCGTGGGCGGTCGGATTCGCTATGTCACGCGATCACTCAGAGTCGTGGGATCAGCTCGTCATGGCCATGTGGCCAAAGCCATCCAGGTATTTCCTCTCGTTTCCCTCTTGGTCTGTTCCCTTCGATCTTGCCAGCTGTCACTAAGTTCTCCAGTCCATTTCTTCTCATACATGTCCAAAAATATGTTGACTGTCTACGTCTAATTTCTCTAACTCAATCTACGATTTTCATTTGTCCTCTTGTAGTACTTGGTCATTGGTTTTTCTATCTGTCCATGGTATTCTTTGCATTTTCCTCAGAAACCACATTTCTGCAGCCATCAATCTTTTTCAGCTTGACTGCACATTGTCCAAGTTCACATCCATACAAAAGAACAGACTCTATGTATCCCCTCAACACTCTTTTTCTCGTTTCAATTGACATCATTTTATTGGTCAGAATGTTTTTTCATCTTGCTAAAATGGCTACTTTCGCCATGGCGATTCTTGGTTCTATCTCTTCAAGGCAATCTCCCATCAGATGTTTTGACTGTTCCCAAGATAATTGTAACCGATTCACTTGTTGAAGAATATTTCCAGTTCACTTGTATATTACACTGTGAGGACATAAACGGTGCTAGACCCATATATTTTCTATTAACCAATATGAATGATTGAAGAGTACCAGTAGCACGTCGCTTCGACATTTTAGAGTGCCATGCAGGCTGAATCGACTGGGAGGCCAGTCCATGTTTAAAACTCCCTACCTCGTTTGGATTCCAATACACGAGCACCAGGCCAGCACGCAAACTTACTGGCCATGCGATCTACTTGATACCACACAAGTGTTATATCGTTGTTATTTTATACAACTCCATATAATCAACCAGCGCTCATTATCAGTGGCACTGTGAACAGTCCTATGAAAGCGAGCACGCTAAACAAACAATCTGCGTAAAAGCTTCGAATCTCGTGTGATTATATCGCTCAACGCCCGTAAGGTAGCGAAAATGGATCTTCAAGCTTTTTCTGCCTTGACTTTCGTGCATTTTGTAGGCGTTTCTACAAACTGTATCTAGGCTTTTTTTCCTACACACAATAAATTTATTTTAAGCAATTTACAAACCTTACTGGAATTGTATAGAAAATCACCCTTGGGATATTCACAACGTCCTGCCAAGAAGCATGTAATTTAAACTGGCTATTGAAAAAAACGCTTAGTGACACTGGCGAACTTGGTGGGGACAAGGAGCAAGGGAAGACCAAGCGATAATCAGATATACAACCGGGATGACACATGGCATAGTCAGACAACAACACGACTTGATCCAAACTGTAATATCTCTTTGTCTCCCTCTCGCAGCTCTTCTCTGTGTTCTCCACACAAACACCTACACACACGCGCGCGCGCATGTACACACACACACATATATATATATATAGATACCATTGCACCTTTCCTGTCTGACAGACGATAGTTTGGTAACATTGTGCTTTCAAAAGGCTTAATAACCACGATCCCTGGCGGTGGCTAAGACCAGGGATGGTTTCTTGCCTCTCCACAGCCCAAAGCCTGGGCGAAAATAGAACCATGTGTTGCCCCATGCAGCGTGATCCCTCTCTCGCCGCCTAGTTCACTCATAGGAAAGTTACACCTATATCTGGAACAAGACAAGCGGACAGAAGCTGCCGATCACAAAAGCCATGCGCTAACTGTCCGCCTTCGGAGCTCGATCCTAGACCAGCTGCCAACCAATGCTTAGGGCCTGGTCGCCCTGCCAATACTTATTTTTGTCTTTGGGTTGCATTTCCCGCACCAGGATAAGGCTAGTAACCTCCCAATTATGCGCTCATGCTGCCCGAAGCCGTTGGCGCACCAATGTGGGGCGTTCTCTGGTGTAAGCGCCGCCAACTATTCGGCGATGACAGAAGCAGTAGTACCGTACTAACTGTCATACGGTAGCTCATCATATCTACTAAAACCTGACTAAACACACACACACTATCTATAGTACTATACACTAGATATAATATATATATAGATATATATAAGTATATATTAGAGTAGATATTAATATATATACACACTACACCTAATAGTGATACTATAATATCTCTATATATATATATATATATATATATATATATATATATATATATATATATATATATATATATATATATATATATATATATGTGTGTGTGGTGTAAGTCAGGTCTTAGTCAGATATGACTGAGCTACCGTATGACAGTAGACGGTACTACCTGCTTTCTGTCATCGCCGAATGTTGGGCGGCGCTTACCAAACCCGACACCCCACATTGTGCAACGGCTTCGGGCAGCAGAGCGCAATTGGGAGGGTACTAGCCTTATCCTGGTGCGAGGAAATGCAACCCAAAGACAAAATAAGTCATGGCAGGGCAGACCAGGCCCTAAGCCTTGGTTGGCAGCTGGTCTAGGATCGAAGCTCCGACAGGCGGACAGTTAGAGCATTGCTTTGCTGATCCGGCAGCTTCTGCAGCTTGTCTTGTTCCAGATTATAGGTGTCAACTTTCCTCTGGAGTGAACTAGGCAGGCCGAGAGAGGGATCATGCTGCATGGGCAACACATGGTTTCTTTATTTTAGCCCAGGCTTTGTGCTATGGAGAGGCAATAACTCCATCCCTGGTCTTAGCCACCGCCATGGATCGTAGTTATTAAGCCTTTTTAAAGCACAATGTACCAAACTATCGTCTGTCAAGACGGAAAGGTGCCAATGGTATATATATATATATATATGTGTGTGTGTGTACATGCGCGCGCGCGTGTGTGTGTGTGTTTGTGTGTGAGACAAACAGAGAAAGAGATGCGAGAGGGAGACAAAGAGATATTACCAGTTTTGGATCAAGTCTGTGTTGTTGTCCTGACTATGCCATGTGTCATCCCGGTGTATATCTCTTTGTCTTCCCCTTGCTCCTTGTCTCAACAAGTTCGCCAGTTGTCATTAAGCGTTCACAAACCAGTTTAAAATTACATGTTCTTGGCAGGACTTTGTGATAATCCCAACGTTGATTTTCTAGACAATTCAGTAGTTTGTAATTGCTTAAAATAAATTTATTGTTAGGATAACAGCCTAGATACAGCTTAGAAACAGCCTAACAAAATGTACAACGAAAGCTCAAGGCAGAAAAGGCTGAAGATCCATTTTCGCTAACCTTTACTGGGGCGTTGATGCTGAATAATCACACGAGATTGAGCTTTTATAGCAGTGTTTGTTAAGCGTAGCCCGCTATTATAGACTGTTCACAGTGCCACTGATAATTGAGCGATGGTGATTATATGGATTGATATAAAATAACAACGATATAACACTGTTGTGGTATCAGCTAGATCGCAATGGCTAGTAACTTTGCGTGCTGGCCTGGTGCTCATGTATTTGAATCCCAAACGAGGTAGGGAGTTTTAAACAATGGACTTGGCCTCCCAGGTCGACTCAGCCTGGCATGGCACTATAAAATGTCGAGCGACGTGATACTGGTCACATCATTCACATCATTCATATTGGTTTATAGAAATATGGGTCTAGCACCGTATGTCCACAATGTAATATACAAGTAAATGGAAATATTCTTCAACAAGTGAATCGGTACAATTATCTTGGAACAGTCATAACATCTGATGGGAGATGCCTTGAAGAGATTAGAACAAGAATCGCCATGGCGAAAGTAGCCTTTAGCAAGATGAAAAACATTCTGACCAATAAAATGATGTCAATTGAAACGAGAAAAAGAGTGTTGAGGGGATACATAGAGTCTGTTCTTTGTATGGATGTGAAACTTGGACAATGAGCAGTCAAGCTGAAAAACATCTGATGGCTGCAGAAATGTGGGTTTCTGAGGAAAATGCAAAGAATACCATGGACAGATAGAAAAACCAATGACCAAGTACTACAAGAGACAAATGAAAATCGTAGATTGATTAGAGAAATTAGACGTAGACAGTCAAAATATTTTGGACATGTTATGAGAAGAAATGGACTGGAGAACTTAGTGACAGCTGGCAAGATCGAAGGGAACAGACCAAGAGGAAGACCGAGAGGAAAATACCTGGATGGCTTGGCCACATGGCATGGACGAGCTGATCCACGACTCTGGTGATCGAGTGAAATAGCAGAATCATGACCGCCCACGCTTTCCGGCATGGGACATGATGATTGACCGCTTATGTCGGTGCGCATGAAGGTGTGCAGGAGGGTTGTGTATTTACTTACAAAATGCCAAAAGGTATGGAAACTAATCCTTGACTGTCGGCGTCTGTGGCTTAGGGGATTGTGAAACTACGTTTCTCATTTCACCGTCACACCAAGTCGGGGATTCGAAATCAGGGATTGGAAGCAGATCGGCTTTGCGTTGATTTAGATGATATGAGATGTTGACAGTTCAGAAAGCGATGGAATACTCATTAATTCATTCAGTAACATGTCCTTTGCAGAATCTCCCTCCCATAACAACCTTCCGGAAAACCTCTCGATCCGCGTCCGATACACCCATCTAGAGATCATCCGCCACATCCTGCATCCATCTTCTCTTTGGCGCTCCTCTTTTCCCAGGCATATGTCCCTCCAATACTGTTCTCTCTAAACTTTTGTGACGTTTCAAGTGACCAAAATATTTCAATTTTCCCTGTTTTATCATCTTTAATAGCCAGTCTTCTTCAATATTCAGCTCTTGAAGTATGGGTGCATTTGTTCTTCTCTTTACCCAAGATATTCTTATAACTTGTCTATAATATTTATATTCAAAGGCGTTTATGCGCTGTTCAGCTTGTTTAGTAAGTGTCCCGGTCTCACAGGCGTATGCCGCAATTGGAAAGATGAATGCTCTTACAAATCAAATTTGTGCAGTTCTGTCTGTTTCATTCCACAATGTATTCAGTTGTTTTAGTCTTTGAAGAGCAATAGATGAAATACTAGTGAACGTAATATTGCCTAGTAAATCACATACAACCATTAAATGCTGGGGTTGATGGCACCGTCCTCTAAAGAACACGCAATTAACTTAATTGCTACTTTACTTATGTATTTCCGTTTTCCTGTTGATTTCTTGTTTGTTCTATACCTCTGCGTTTTAAAAGCATGCTTTTCATTGTATTAACGTTTTCTCACTTGACAGCTATGAGAAAGCTCGTTCCTGTGACGGTCTCTGCTCGAATGTCCTTTCAACTTTTCCGTTCGGTCAATGGGTGTAATCTCGCTCAGGGCATGCTGCAAGCTCAAAACTTACATGAACTCACTAGGCTCCTGTCATTCACGTTCTGTGATCTTTGCATTTGTCTAATGATCATTATTTTATTAATACACACACTTAAAAAAAAACAAAAACCTAAAATGTAACCACTTCAATGGTCTCTCACCAACAAGTGTTTTGTACAATGCGTTCCAGCCAAGGCCACAAGTGGCCTGACTATGGAATTCATGGCAATTTGTAAAGCAATAACATGGCTCGAGACGCAGACATTCACTAGGACGTTTCCTTAGCGACTCAATGAGCATGCTCGGGAAGATAGAGATGGGGTGGATCCGAAGAGAGTGGCTGCTGTCTCTGGAGCGGTTTCTGCTGGCAAAGATTAGTTTAATCTTTGTGTCATCTTCGTGCCTGGGCATGCGGGAGTACAAGGAAATGAGCGGGCTGACAAGCTCGCAGGTAAGACTACTGTGGAGGGCGGACGCGCCATGGACCAAGCTGGCATTCTGAATGCTCTACGAGAAGTGAGAATTTTGCGAGAACCAAGTGATGTCTGTGAATCTACAACCATGCTCAGACTGCGAGAACAGCAAATTAAAAGAGGTGTTCCCAAACAAGAACATTACACAGGAAGCCAAAGAAGATTAATAAACCACCACAGAACTGTTGATGTTAGCCGCTACACACTGTAGGATTTGCTGAGGAAGTGTGAGGTATTAAAATAATAAAAAGAACAAGGCTAAGTTTGCTAGGGGTATCCAGGATGGAATGGGGTCTCATTCCCAAACAGCCCTGTTGAAGAAACCATATAATGGTTCAAGAACCCCCAAGCATTGAACAAGGCAGAAAATGGTACAGGTTCAACACTAATATAGAAGAATTAGTTCCTGTAGAAGGCAGGGAGATCCAGGAAATTTTTACCACAGACAGCAGAGTAACCATTCACTCTACAATGAAGGTAGGTCTCCCGCCTCACCTTTAATCGCCCACACATATATAAACAATGACAGACATCAACTGCCATACACAACAAGTGTATTACATAACAGATGGGAACAAGCACTGCTATACAAAAAATCACAATACATCAACCTCAAGGCGTTGTTAAACATAAACGTGTATTGTTAAACATTGGGTCAAGGGAACGCTGTCAGCTGAAACATGCTGACATTCTCATGAAAATACAATATCATGTTCAGGTGAATCACATATGTCAGACAAACGAACAGATTTCCCCAAAATCCCCCAAAAAGATTCACATCAAACAACATGTGTAAAGAAAACATTAAAAAAAATTTTTTTTTTAATCCATACAAAGACACGAATAAAGAAAATCTATCTAATAAATTAGTATTTGGAACTATCCTACGTCTCAGCTCATCTCATCATGTTCCTCTTGTACCTTGCGGTGTCGAGATGAAGTATAAACAGTGGAAGAGTGCCCACTTATGGGCTTCATTTATCGATATTCCCATGGACTCTGTTATTCCCTGCGTCCATCGGCCTCTCCCTCTGCTTCCCTCTGGTCTGTACATCATTGCGTGTTGTGGTACACTGTTAGTTGGTGTGGACTGCGCCTGACCCTGCAGCCAGCAGGGTTAGGATCGGCTAGCCTCTCCCAGGAAGGGTGAAAAGTGAAAATTAGTAGCCTCCCGATGACCCACAGACTATACAAGTCAACCCCACCTCCACGTGGTATAGACTGGGAAGCCATGACCGCGAGGTCATGGGCTAACGGGTATATAGCTCGCCATAGTGGTTGGACTTCCTATGGTCAGATTTGTGTAATAAACCTGCGACTGGCCTAGCAAGCCGGCAGGGGATCTTCATACTGCTCGTAGAAAAGCTAAAAGCAACGTATAAACGGACTTTCCTATATGACTGCCGATATATCCTTCTCCTTCGTAAGTTCACCCAAAATGTCTGGCCACAATAATTAGCAACCATTACAAACAGCTGGAACATATTTCCACTTATCCTGGGAAATTAAAATTTCACACAAACTGGTAATCCGACTGAATTATATATATATATATATATATATATATATATATATATATATATATATATATATATATATATATATATATATATATATATATATATATATATATATATATATATATATATATATATCCACGGCTAAAAAGCATGGAGGGATAATCCAGCACAATTTTCACCCGGAACATAATTCACTAAGTCACAGCTGCTAAGGAGCTGGTTTAGAGACATTCCGGCGTAGTGTGACAGATTGATGTAGACATGGCACATAAGTTTCCAGCTGTCCACACGAATGATATAACCAGGAGTAGGCACAGAACTTTCCAGTACATCGTTCGAAGGTGAAGGACATCGCATTCTCCCTAGTGTTTCCGGACTGAAATAATCTTAATTTGGTATAAACTTGCCAGCCTATATCTGGAGGGTGGCGGACATGACATTGTCCAGGTGGACCATTGACTTTGATAACCTGAATTGTGCATAAACATTCCAGCCCATATCTGGAGGATGAAGGATTTAACCTTCTCCAGCTGAATACACGACTGGAATTACCTGAATTGGGTATAGTGCCTGCCTGCATATATCTGGGATATGATGGAATTAATTCTACAAATAAAGCTGGGAGTCCGCAAAGCAGTCGGAGAATCCATATTGTTCAATGGTGGTGAACCCTAGACTATCTATCAGCCTCTTGTATAAGCCAGTTGAACATGAAATCCGGCGGTGAGTTCCTAATGAGGTTATCACTCTGTATTCATACAGAACAGGCAAATCCTCGTGCCTTTGCAGACACTGTAATGATGAACGCCGTCCGGAAGCTCCCTGATATAGGGAATTGGCATGTCAGCGTAGTCAGTAATCCATTCGTATACCCAGGCGCTGATATTAGTATCCAGTGCGTGCGACAGTAAACAATTGCCCTCTCCAAACTCCATCAGGTACGAATCAGTAACAGGCTGATAACCTAGTTTCCTGTTCTGTAATAAACTCCCAAACTACCACCTGCCTCTCCAGCGCCAGCAAATGAGAAAAAAAGGACACAATCCAGATACATTAAAAACAACATCCATGTTGTGGTTACATTATATCACAACATAAATAACAGAAAACAAAGGGAGGGGGAGGTGAGGATGTTTCCATTTTTCCAATCCTTCTTCTCTGATTGTGGAGTTTAGTCCAACTCCAAAAGTGAGTAGGGTATCTCCTTACTGAGTACTATTTTTCGAGTGTGACACTGGGACTTTCTGATGAGTTCGAGACATCTTAACCACCCAAACATCCTGATAGTACAGCTGTCATAACAGTATAAGGATCTCTGAGACATAGGTCTCACGTAAAAAATAATCAATCTCTTTCCTATGTCGGGGAATCACTGTGAATTAACGTCAGATGATACAAATAACAGAAACATCTGATTCCCGCTGCAAGTTGTTTGTTACTGGAGGCGGTGAGAACAAAACAGTCTGGAATCCTTTAGAATTTTCCACATCAAACGAATGTCGGCCCCCCTGGGTTGTGGGCCCGATCGGGGGCAGGAAAGCGCGGTTTTTTGGGGGTCGAAACAAGGGGGAACTGGTGAGCTGGTCGAAACACAGGGGAGAAAATTCTGAAATAGTTAGTTGCCCTTGAGGACACCTTGTGTTGACATCAAAGGATGTCACTAGAACAATCCAAAACTGTTTAAAAAAATTAAATTTTTGCGGGATTGTAAACAAAAGAGCTGGCCTAGGGGACGTGTTTCGCTAGCTCTGTATGAATTTTGGGAAAAACATCTACCGTTCGGATTAATTAAATTTAATATATGTGCCGTCATGGAAA
>JACEFZ010004547.1:25000-49012 GCA_014155875.1 Cepaea nemoralis
AATTATATAATGACAAATAAGCGAAAGCTGTATTGTCTTGTGTGTGAATCTTCTGGGTGACTCATTTTTAGCTCGATGTTTGGTGTCCAGGTCGACTGAGTCACAAAACGGACTTATATCTGCCGGAGTGAGATTGGTCTACAGGCTTTTCTTTCGACCGGGTTCAAGGCACCACCTCCATGACTACTGCTATAAAGCTCTTCTTCTTCCCAGGAATCCCACACCCTGGGATATACAAGACCGGCCATGGAATTTCACATCTGTGGGAGAGGTCTATTCAGACGTAACCCGGGTCATGACTGAACACAGCATATATGACTGACTGCAATTAGGCCTAGGTCGGTAATCTTTCCCCGAACTGTTGAGGTATTAACTTCATACTTAAACCCGTTCCTAGGGAGAGAATCAAGAGCTTCTCAGACATAAGCACGTAATTGTCCTCACATTAAGAAAATACATTCTGGGACAAACTAGTAATCTTTTTCATCTGTCTACGAGTGCCTGATCTGAAGAAGACATTGGTAATCATGAATCTTTAATCCTGTCTGTCATCTGATATCTAACTGAAGTTGATGTAGATTATATTATCATTTACTACCCGGCTGTTTGTCAGCAACCCACTTGCGATAGGCATACACGGATTCCCTTCTTTTGCACTAAACGAAAGTGACAACTCGTGTCGTTTGCAAAAGGATACATTTTTATTCGGAGCAGATCATACAATAGCTCCACGAGCGGAATACCACAATGGTATTAAACATCTTAGAATGTGATGACGATAAGATGGAATGAGAGGATGATGTAAATATTATAACCACTGAAGCTAAGCTAGACTATTATAACTATTGTACTGTCCTTCACAACTACAAAGTATCCCTAGCGGAATACACGTCTGATTCCTACGCCGTCCCGGTCTCTGTCTGAGCTCGCTGAGCGTGGCGTGTTCAGCCACGAGCAATTCAGCTCAGCGTGCGATAGTTGGTTTAAGTGCTGGGCACTGGGCTGTGTTGACCACAGTTACTTGGTCCTTACCTCGTGAACTGGGTTTCCCCGGTTCTTGGGTAACACCAGCTCATCTGCACTGGTTGCCCTCCTTGTTGACACAAGTGTGTCCTGTTATAGCTATTTATAGCGTTGGTGTCTCTCCTGTCTGGTCTCCTTTCCTATTACGTCACCTGCCCTCTACTAAGCTCTATTTTAGCTCTCTCAGAGCTCATAGCTTCCTCTTAAGCTTTGACAGGCTCTCCTTCCTCCCCTGTTGTGTCACAAACTTCTAAGTTGTGGGGGTAACACAAGTAATCTTACAAAAATTGGCTGTCTAATTTTGTCAAAGACTTCATGAGTTTCTACTTCTCTTATGGGGATATGACAAGATCTCTCCTTTCCTTCGTCACACTCTTGTATTACTTCACTTGGCTAATTGAGTAGCTCATTACACTAGTACAGTTGGCTCTAAACTGTCATTATATTTCTGAGAATTGTATGGTCCGGATCCTATGCCATAAGGCCTGTCCTCAGATTGTCCAAATTAACAATCCCAACAACTTGCCTCTATTAAGAGTGCAAAACATGGACAATAAAATGTTCATGCTCTCATATAATAATCGCCCCAACTCGTATGCGTGTCCTATGTGCAACTCTTCACCTTTTAGCTTCCGCTTGTGAAAGAATATTTAAGTGTTACATTAAGGTATTTTTAGAGATATTATTGTGTCCCCTGTTGAAATAGTTATGGTTCTTTGAAAGTAATGGTGTATGCAAGTTTATATGTTTGTTTTTCTGGTTGGTTGTGTGTTCTCTAATAAACTACAATGTGTATGCGTTTCTAATTTACGTGTGTGTATTATTTCGAGCGCCGTAAAGCGGTTTACTGCAGCCACAACTGAGTGTGTTATGCTAATTTATGTCTACAGTGCCGTTTTAAGATGCTCAAAATATGTTCCCTATGTTTCTCACTAAAGTATGGCGACTACACACTTATAAAAAATGACAACACATTGGTTACACAGATTGACACAGACAAGTCAAAACAAGTCGTTTTGAGCGGTGAAAAAATTACCGCAATATCTCTCTCACTCTCCTAATTTAATTCATTCTCTCTCTATCATTCACGCATCTTTCGTTCTTCTCTCTCTATCATTCACACATCTCTCGTTCACCTTTCATTCAAAAGTGGTTTTAAAATATTGGGTCGTCATTACAATATGGTTCAAAAAATAATGCATGGATGAACCAAAATTATATACATTAAATGGTCTGGCTGAATTTACATGCGTATTCAAGCCACATGACTGAGCTGTCTTTATGCATGTGTCAATTATATACACAAATATACATGATTGAAACGGATTGTTCGCTACCAATCCTATTATAAACACTGCTCTAACTAATCTATTATGAGTTGGTGCACTGTTCTCAATTTATCTAAGGGAAATAATCTAACTAATTAATTTAATTTAAGAAAAATGGGTTATTTACCTTAAAGTGTTTTAATGACTAAAATGATATAAATTATTAAATGATGGTGTTAATTTGTAAGTGATGTTTTAACTAACTTACCTAACTAAATAAGTTTAAATGGTAATAAATTAAAGTAATATGATGTCGATGTTAACTTAACTAGGTTCTTAATTAACTATAGGTAAATTATAACTATGAAATGTCCTAAATAAAGTTATATGGTAAATCTAAATAAATAATTCTAATATTTCCACAAAATATGAAGTTACACGCGACTGTTTATAAAAACATATTATATACATATCACAAATCAATTTTAACTAACTACACTAACTAATTACATCCAGGTGTGATGTTCGAGCCGTGTCCTCTGTAGAATGTCCTCGAAAACAACGTTCAGGTAGACAGAGTCTGATTTATGCTCCTGTCCTGGTTAATGTTCATACTAAAGGTATGCTACTGGTTGGTGTAGGTTCAAGTTTCAAATTTCGATCCACTCAAGGGTTATATAAGTGGTAGTGGTGTAGACAATTCACAAATGCGTCTGTTCATTCCACTAATGCTGACACAGTTTATATTACATAAATGTAAGCGACTGGCGATGGTAACGCACTTTAGTGTTCACAATCACCACATAGGGCACTAAGTAATTACAGTGTCAATGTTTCTGGTGATGTACGGTCGCTCTCTTCTCCTATTTCAGGTATTTCAATACGAGAAGGTCTACTCAATGTGTCAGCTAGAGAGTTTAAACTACCCTTCAAATGTTTAATAGTGAAGGCATAATTCTGCAAAATTAAGGACCATCTGTAAATTCTATTGTTGCGATGAACCCCTGTTTGCATTACCGTAAGAGGCGAATTATCGGTTTCGATAACAAACTCTGTACCCGCCAGGAATCGATGAAGTTTCCTGATACAATAAATCACGCTTAAAGCTTCCAATTCAGATGCTGAGTATCTTCCCTCAGCCGGGCTGATCTTACGACTCACGTAGATTATTGGGTGAAACTTGCCTTCATAAAATTGGCCTAGGACTCCAGAAATGGAAATGGAACTTGCGTCTGTACGGAGGAAATACGTAAGATTGACATTAGGCAAACGCAAGATAGGTGGAACGCTAAATAAATATTTCAATTTTGATAAAGCACCGATTAACTTTGCATCCTGCACATCAAGTTTTACAGATGCTTTTAACACATTAGAAAAAACACTGGTGATTTCAGCCAAATTGGGTATAAATTTGCTGTAATAATTGACCAGACCAAGTAAGCTACGGACCTGTTTCTTGGTCGTAGGCATAGTTAGATTGAGAATCTTGGTCACTATTTTATCATCAGTTCTTAGTTGGCCTCTGGTGATTGTATGGCCTAAGAAATCAATTTCTTCCATTCCCAACTCCACTTTGGTGGGTTTCACTGTAAGACCAAATAATCGCAATCTATCGAAGACATGTCGCAGTTTCAGTAGGTGTGTTGTCCAGTCTGCTGTATGGATGCAAATGTCATCAATATAAGTAGATGTATTGGTCACTCCGTGAAGAAGATCCCTAGTGAGTCGGACAAAAGTGGCTGGTGCATTACGAAGACCGAAAGGAAGAAAGCGCCACTCATACAGGCCTAAAGGTGTAGAGAATGCTGTTAAAGGAATAGAGGCTGATTTCATCGGGACCTGCCAGTAACCTTTCGTGAGATCTAGTTTCGAAAAGATACGAGATGTTGACATGTCAAGGATTAGGTCGTCACAAGATGGGATAGGTTCTGCATCGACCTTGGTCACGTTGTTTAAGCGCCGATAATCGACGCAGAGACGAATAGTCGAGTCCTTCTTTCTGACTAGAACTATAGGAAAAGAATATTCTGACTGAGATTTCTGAATTATTCCACTCGACTCAAGATTTAACAATTCCTTGTCGAGATTTTCCCTGTAACTCAATGGGCTGGAATAAGGTCGACATTTGATGGGTGTGCTATCAGTCAGAATTATAGAGTGTTCTATTCTGTCTGTCTTACCTGGGATGTCAGAGAAAATGTCCTTGTACTCAGTTGCTAACTCTAACAGTTGTTGTCGTTGGTCGTCTGTCAGTTTGGGTTCTATACGTATGCTATCGATTGTCCCTGTTGTGTCGACTGTCGGGACTGGTAGTTCTATTCCGTCGTCATCCGTCTGATTAAGTACTATTGTTGTACTAGCTGTGTGTACTGTTTGCTGGCTAGGTGTGTTTGCGATGTCGTCATGATCTGTCGCCCTACCTAGTGTAGTTGTGTTGTGTACGTCTGTCGTCCGGTTAATTGGTGTTGGTGCACTCTGTTCGTCTGTCGGTCAGTTCTTGTCGTGAGAAATAGGGCTTCAGCATGTTGATATGAAATATCTTTAATTTTCCCTTTATCGATATTTCATAGTCGACATCTGATATCTTTCGTTCGACTTTGAATGGCCCTTGCCATGATGTTAGTAACAAATTACGTTTATCTGGTAGTAAAAGTAGCACCTTTTGATTGGGTTCAAGGTGTAGGGTTTTGGCACCCTTGTTTGCATATTCGCGGTACATCTGGCCTTTTCTCTCCAAAGATGATTTAGCTATTTGACACGCCTTCATAATTTTATTGCGTGTCTCCGTTACCATCTCATACGGTGTTACTGCTGTTGGATTCTCTACTGAGCTAGTGATTAGCTGATGGTAGATTGTTAGGGGTCCACTAGGGTTCGCCCCATAAACTAATTCAAAAGTTGAGAAACCCGTACTTGAGTGCGGAATTTCTCGATGGGCAAATAGCACTGCTGGTAGTAGGGTGTCCCAATCAGATGGGTTCTCAGCTGTTACTTTCGCCAGCATATGCTTTAGATCCCCGTTATTTTTGTCTATAATCCCATTACTCGCAGGGTGATACGGTGTACAGAAATGCTGTTCTATTCTTAGCAATTTTGTTAGGGCTTGCATAGCAGCCGAAATAAATTGGGTTCCTCGGTCGCTCAAAATGGTACGAGGAAAGCCAAATCGACAAAATAGATGTAAAAACACATTTGCCACATCTTTGGAGGTAATGTATTTTAGTGGTACCGCTTCGATCCACCATGTACAGAGATCCACGAGAGTTAGTATAAAACGGTTTCCTTTGTTCGACACCTGATTCAGCGGTCCAAAAATATCTACCGCTACACTTTCGAATGGTCTAGAAGCCAAAATGGAACGCTGGACCTCGGCTGTTACATGCTTTCCCTTTCTTACTAAATGTTGACAAATAGTACATGATCGACAGAATAATTTAATGTCGTTACAAAATTTAGGCCAGTAGAAATGTGCCAAAATTCTGGCTCTCGTTTTGTCATAGGCTAAATGTCCAGCAAACGGTGACTCATGTGCAATGTTTAGCACATTTTGTCGGTGTTTTACAGGTAACACCGTCTGCTGAATTTCATGGTTATTTGATGTGTAATAACGCATGAGAATTCCGTTATGTACTTTAAAATACCAAGATGCATTCTTAGTAACTTTCGCTCGCTCACCTAACAGTTTAAAATAAGGTGTGATAGTTTGATCGTTGCGTTGTGCCTCGATGAATTCTTGTCGAGTAGCACTGTTACTAGCACCGGTGGGTGTTAACAACTGTAACATTTCGTTTTGTAGGTCAGTGTAATGTGTTTCAGTATCTGACCTCGTTACAGCATTAGCCGTGTTTGTTTGTTTCCAGGCTAATATTTCTTCATCAGTACACTGTTTTAATGATGGCAAGCATCCCAAAATCAAATCAGTACAGGGATTTTTCAGGATCGCGCACGTAAATGTGCCGGCAAGGAACGGAGTGTTTATGCGTACTTTTGCCAGCGGGTATTTCTCTATGTTTCCAGAGAAAGTGCGGCATTTTACAAACTCACCCGTATAATCTTCTGGCTTAACTAGGTCTCTTTTGACCCCAAGTAGAGTGCTTCCGCTATCAAGTAAACATTGGCATGGTTGTTCATTGACCAGTGCATCGTGGAACTTTAAATTGCCTCTGGAGGCTAACGCTGCATTGGCATCTTCGTTGGAACATGGTACCAAGTGCCCACATTTCAGTTTGCCGTCCGTATGAAACTGGTGACACGTGTCACACTTATTAAAGTCTAATATATCAGTAGCTGCACTCACACTCTCACACTCACTAGTTGGTAATACATTTTCAAGTTCAGAGTCAACCACACTATCATCGTCAGATGACGTATCGATGAGCAAGGCATTGTTTGCCTTCATTCTTTGCCTGCCCAAACACTTAGAACTATAATGGCCATAACTTGAACAAAAGAAGCATTTAACAGCACGTTTATAAGAGTTTCGTTTGTCTTGCTGCTTTTTTATCATCATTTCTAGATGAGCAGGATAAGAGGGGCTCTTATCACAAATGGAGTACTGCGGATGGAACAATTTGCAGTATCCACACTGTGGTGGCTTCTGATATGGTTTATTTTTATTTTGATACTCTTTTTGCTTGTAAGACCTGCTTGGTATGTTTTTGACAAAGGCAGTAATCTCAGTATCATGTACTCGATGTTTTAAATACGTCCCTGTTGGAAGGAAAAATAAGCAGAACCTCGTTTTTCGAGTTGTTCGATAGATTCAATGTCTGCTTGTTGCAGGAACTTAGCAAAGGAGTAGGAACGGTGGATATGACTTTATCCATCACCATCAAGTCCTGTAATTTATCAAAGTTCTTACCTACTTTCGCTGCCTTAAGCCATTTATTGAATATACTCTGAACGTTTGAAACATAATCTAAGAACGTTTCAGTTGGCTTTGGCTTTATCTGTGAGTACTGGATCCGATATCCAGGAGCATCGAGTAGAAAATGCTGCATAATTCTATCATGGATGTACTGATAGTTACTTCTTAGTTCTGATGGTATTGATTCTATGACCTTTAATGGCTCCCCACTGACGTTTCTCATGTAGATCATTGCCCAATCATCTAATGGTATTTTCTGAGGTCTCAGTTGAAATTCTACATTCTCCGTCCAAGCTGATATTGAATCGCCTTGACTGTAGGGCTTGATCACCCCTTTATATTTGGAGAATTTATTTTGTTCTTCCTGGCTTTTCAATTTAGTAGAGGCTATCTGGGTGTTAGAGTCAATCTCCATTTCTTTCATCTTTAACTTCGTTTGTGACTCCACCTCTATTTGTTTCTGCTTGGTGGCATCGTCCATCTCTATCTGCTTCTGTTTTATTTCTAATTCCTTCTGTTTAGTGGTTTGGTCTAAATCTAACTGTTTTTGTTTGGTGGCATGGTCTACATCTAATTGCTTTTGCCTGGTGGTTTCTTCCAACTCCTTCATTTCTTTTTGATGTTGCCTTTCCCTTGCTCTCTCATCTCTCAATTTGTCTGTTTCTTATTTGAATCTTTCATTTGCCTATTTCTCTAGTTTTCTCCAGTATACTCTAGTTCTTTGCCAGGCTGAATGAAGTCATTTAATGATGCCATTGTAAGGCTTTATGTTATTTGACAGTTGATAGTAATATATTTTCCAAGCAAAATTTCACAGTTGTTATGTGTTAATTATTTACAAGATTTTCGGAAAAAAGAGTGCGAAGTTAAGGGTGCATATCAAAATTAGAGAAAAATATACTCATCTAATCTTGTAGCAAAATATGGCCCTTGGGATGTTCTGCCGCTGTCTTTCGTACAAACGACTGATCGCCTCGCTTTTATAACTGATGTTTCTGTTTATTAGAACATCAAAATTTTAGCAACATGCATGTAATGTGTCATACATGTGGTTAATTGAGATATTAACGTTTCAACGAATGGCAAAGTTCAAATGTGGCATAAATGATAATGATTAATGTAGATGATATGATTGTATGATAGTCTGAATGAACGTCAATGAATGTCAATGTCGTCTTGTCTTCACTTTCTATCGTCTCTGACTGGGCTGCGCTCTATGACTCTAGCTTAACCTCTAATCTCCTATTGTTGTGCGAAAAAAAATTGTTTTTGCACAAATACTAACGTGATTGTGATAGATGTTGACATTCTGATAGTATCAAACACATGATGATTAACCTTTCAATTCGTACACAATCAGTTTATGTTTCACACATTTTCATTTAAATAATTTACATAAATAATATATCACTGATATTCCGTAGAATTTCCGAAAATGGTAAATTATATGGTACTTTTCACAATAGTATGCTAATGATACTTGCAATCAAATAATACATTGCTATTTTTATCACTGCTAAGTTCAATTAAATGGCACAAATTTAGCGGTGGTTCAAGCCCCACGAGAAAGGATAACGTGGTATCTTGGCTAATGGTAATGAGTGGTGGTTCAAAAACAGCAATGGTATCCTAACAAATGGTATCTTATTGCTAATTGGTAGTGAGCGGTAGTTCAAGAAGTTTCTGATACCAAACGGTATCCTACCAACTAGTAGTGAGCCAAAATGGTGCCTAATGGTAGTGAGCGGTGGTTCAGGGGCTTCTGACCCCAAATGGTCCCTAAGTAGTGAGCGGTAGGTTCAGGGACTTCTGACACCAAATGGTATCCTGCCTGTCAGCAACCCACTTGCGACAGGCATACACGGATTCCCTTCTTTTGCACTAAACGAAAGTGACAACTCGTCTCGTTTGCAAAAGGATACATTTTTATTCGGAGCAGATCATACAATAGCTCCACGAGCGGAATACCACAACGGTATTAAACATCTTAGAATGTGATGACGATAAGATGGAATGAGAGGATGATATAAATATTATAACCACTGAAGCTAAGCTAGACTATTATAACTATTGTACTGTCCTTCACAACTACAAAGTATCCCTAGCGGAATACACGTCTGATTCCTACGCCGTCCCGGTCTCTGTCTGAGCTCGCTGAGCGTGGCGTGTTCAGCCACGAGCAATTCAGCTCAGCGTGCGATAGTTGGTTTACGTGCTGGGCACAGGGCTGTGTTGACCACAGTTACTTGGTCCTTACCTCGTGAACTGGGTTTCCCCGGTTCTTGGGTAACACCAGCTCATCTGCACTGGTTGCCCTCCTTGTTGACACAAGTGTGTCCTGTTATAGCTATTTATAGCGTTGGTGTCTCTCCTGTCTGGTCTCCTGTCCTATTACGTCACCAGCCCTCTACTAAGCTCTATTTTAGCTCTCTCAGAGCTCATAGCTTCCTCTTAAGTCTTTGACACTGTTTAAACGTGTTACGTACATTTTTCTCTGTCTTTATGTACTTCTATTGCCTTGTTGTTTCTCACGCAAGCTAATGTGTCTGTCCTACCTCTTATGGTTCTACACCCAATATATGTCATTGATCTCTTTGATCCTGTACCACGTGCAGCTGTCAGCACTTGAGCGTCTATACGTTTCTTATATTTTATGATTATTCTCAACGTTCTCATTTTAAACACAAAAACACACAAGTCAACTCCCTCTAGTTATTTTTTCTGTGCCTGGTGACTCACGTCAGACTTGTTCATGCCAAACAACGTAGCACACTAACAACCCGTTTACGTCGTGAGTAACATAAGTCCACGCTGAAGTGTCTGTTTTGTAAACATGATTACAAGATTGTCAGGCCGCCAATCTTTGAGTGCTCAGCTCTTACAGATGTCGGGAAATTCGTACATCCATCAAAGACAGATAAAAAGAGCGAGCACTTTACATGAAGCCACACGGCAGATAATGAACGCTTGCATGCATCACTACTACATGGCGTATGGGTCAAATAGGAAGCTATGGCTTCTGTGAATCAATAATAATAAAGAAACCAATAAAATGCCATGTTTAATAAATTATATACATCTAAATATCACTATTCTTTATAAGACATCATGGTGTGCTTCGTGTACAGGGAACAGTTTACAGAGACGTACACGGGTATATAGTATAGTATCAAAGATAGCGTTAATAGTGACATTTACACGCAATCTTGTTAGTATCACATGTGAATGGAGGCATGGGTTTTAAGTCAGCTCATATTTATGCACATATGTGGTTTTATAAGACAGCACACATATTGTGAACGTATGTCTGGTGTTACAAATAAGTGCAGTCGTAGAATCCAAGACAGCACACACATTCAAGCACATATATATGGTGTTACATGGGTGTGGAATACACATCAGTACACATTTATATACACTTATTTCTGGTTTTACAAGTGAGGGGAAGCATGTAATTCAAGTCAGTACTCATGTGTACGCACACATCTGATTTTGGTTTTACAATTGAATAAAGGCGTAGAATCCACGTTAACATATATATTCGTGCACATATATCTGGTTTTATAATTGAATAGAGGCGTGGAAATCAAATTTATATATATATATTCTTCTTCTTCCATTGAGGTTCTTTGCTGAGATACAATCAGTCTCCATTCGTCTCTCTGGTTGACCCTCTCTTGCCAGTCGTCGATTCCAAGTGCTTGTAGGTCTGTATATATATATATATATATATATATATAATGAATGCACATATATTTGGTTTTACAACTGAACAGGGGCGGGAAATTCAAGTCACCACACATATGTATGTAGGTTTATCTGACTGTACAAGTTATCGCATATTGTTATGTGCCATAACCCATTGTTATGTGCTTCTACAAGCGAGTGGAGACGCGAACCCAAGTCAGCACTTATGTATCTGGTGAGGAAGAGCTAGCAGGGCTAGATACAGCAGGAATGATAACATCAGGTGATATTCTACAACGGTCGGCGGGGAGTTCCAGAGACGGAGCGATACACCTGGCACAAGGGAGAACACTCAAACTCCCAACAACCATCAACGCCAAGCACGGATCAGAAAATATGCAAATCAGTTGCCTGTGCTCCGGCAGTAGATAGATAATACTTGATAAGACAGGAGACTACAACATTTACACACTTTCAGCACACCCTTAGTACGCCTCACGTCACTTGAAGCGGCGGTTGACAGTTCGACTCTGATTTAGGAATCATCTTTAGATAGCTCTGTATTGTTCATATTCTACAGCAGGGTTTAAACACTATTGTTAAAAAAACAACAACACCCAGACTTGTTAAACATTGATTAATAAACACTGTTTGAATCTCCTTTACTATAATTATCAATGGAGCCGTAAGTGTAGTGGTTTCTGTCCATGCTTCACAACACAGTGGTTGATGTGTCGATCCCCAGGGATGACCGAGTTGGGTTTGCATCATACCGGTACAACTCTGGGGTCGACCCAGTGATGACGAGTTGGGTTTGTGTCTGACCGGTACAACTCTGGGGTCGACCTAGCACCATAAAATGAGAACCAGGGATCTAGGGAAGCCGCTTGCTCGTTCAGTCAAAGACACCATGACACTAACACCAGACACCCTCCCGCCTCCAAGTATTACTAATGCCAAGCTGGTGCATGTCATCCTGGCATATGTCATTCTATTTCATGTCATCATGGCGCATGTCATCATGACACATATAATCCCGGCACATGTCACCATCTCGCATGTCATCCTGGCACCTGTCATCCTGGCGCATGTCATCGTGGCGCATGTCATGCAGGCGCCTGGCAGATGTCATCCCAGCACATAAAATCCCGGCACTTGTCATCCTGGCGCATGTCATCGTGGTGCATGTCATCCTGGCGCATGTCACCTTGGCACATGTCATCCCAGCACATAAACTCCCGGCACTTGTCATCCTGGCGCATGTCATCGTGGTGCATGTCATCCTGGCGCATGTCATCGTGGCGCATGCCACACTGAGACATGTCATCTTGGCTGTTAGGCTCTACTTTGATTATTATTCATAGCCCACACTTCCACGAGCAGACAGGTCCTAAATACAACAATTAAACCCAGCTTATAAAAACATTACTTGATTAACCAATGCAGCCACAACACTAAGAATCATCTTGCAAAGTGTTAGGAAGAAAATATATTCAGAATTAGGGGAAAAACAATGTGGATTCGCAGAAGGCAAGGCTACAGTAAATTCTGTGTTCTTGCCGATAACAGTAATCTAGCGTTCGATAGAGGTAAACAGAGACCTACATCTTTGCTTCATTGACTATTGACAAAGTAAGACAAGTCAACATAATGAAGATGCTTACAGATCTACATATTGATGAGAAAGACCTTAGTAAAGATCATATGTTGTTAGCAACAAGCTGCCGTAAAAATTGATAATGAAGTATGTAAATATCAACCTATTAAGAGAAGGGTGCGAAAGGTCTCAAGATCTTTTTTCCCTATGCAGTGAAAATATTTTTTAGAAATTTAGAAGTTATGAGAGGAATCACCATTGGGGTGCATAACATCAATAACATTAGATATGCGGATGATACAGTATTGATTGAAGACAATGAGCAGGATCTGCAACATTTAGTGGATGCGGTTGTTGCAAACAGTGAACAACTAAGGTTAGAATTGCATTGCCGGGTAGGTTAACCCGGTCAACAAATGCCAGAAGACGTCGGATGTGTTGGCAGAAAAGTGCAAATATCGCAGCTCTGCTGTAAACAGGCACAACGCAATTGCGTCTAAAACATCATTCCGGACGGACACAGAAGAAGAAGAAGAATTAAATTGTAAGAAGATAGAGATTACGGTCGTTTCAAAGAAGAAAGAAATACCACAATGCAATGTAAGAATAAATTGGAATATTATTAAACAAGTGAAAAGGTACAACTATCTCGGAACAGTAATAACATCTGATGGGAGATGCCTTGAAGAGATTAGAACAAAAATCGCTATGGCAAAGGTAGCCTTTTGCAAAATGGAAAACATACTAATAAAAAGATGTCAATTGCAACGAGAAAAAGAGTGTTAAAAGTGCTACATAGAACCTGTTCTTTAGTATGAATGTGAAATGTGGACTATGAGCAGACAAACTGAAAAACATCTAATAGTGGTTTAAATGTGGTTTCTGATGAAAATGTAAAGAATACCACGGACAGTCAGACAAACCTATGAGCAAGTCCCACAGGAGGCAAAGGCACATCTCAAACTGATTAGAGAAATTGAACTTAGACAGTCACATTTTTGAGGGGAATGTTATGAGAAAAAATAAACCGTAGAACGTTGTGACAAATGGTCGTATTGAGGAGAAAAGAATATAGGGAAAGCAGAGAAGTAAATATCTGGATGGCTTGACCACATGGCATGGCCAAGACAAGAACACAGAGCTGATCCACGACTCTGGTAATCGAGTGAGATGGCGAAACATGACCGCACACTCTTACCGGCATCGTACATGATGATGATAATCCGCAACACTGCAGTCTGGGGGTAACATTACTAGTACTTTGTGAACACATATGTCAATGAACCCATTCATGGAACTTCAGTATGGCAATGAACTTGCCAACATCGTGTGAACACATATGTTAGTGAACCCATTCATGGAATGTCAGTATGGCAGTGAACTTGCCAACATCGTGTGAACACATACGTTAATCGCCAATCCACATAACTGCTTTGTGACAGCAAACTAGTTATATGCAATACAAAGAAATATTAATTGGGGAACCCTTTGAAACTACGATTACTAAGATAGATCATAAATAAATTCACACGTATGACATCTCATAAATAAATTAGCATATATGACAGCTCATAAATTCACATAAATTTCCGTAGGGTAACTATAGCTTTAAACGTTTATATTGTCTAGTGTGTCCTCTCAATCATTAATCAGGTGCCGTCTCCACAATGAAGGTTGGCTGCAATGGATCTCAACACTGTCTGTCTCTTACCTTGACTGTACATTCTGTCAGGCTGATGTTCGTCATCTCTTGATGTTATCTTCCCACTTGTATCGTTGTCTACCTCTTGCTCGCTTACCCTCTAGTGTTAACTTATTTCTTCTACTGCTATGAGCGCAGAACAATATATGTGAAGTGAATGTATTTATGAGCTATATCGTAAGCAAGTACAGCAGAATGCAATCATTGGGTCGTCACTGCCATGTGCGAAAAGCTACAGTGGATCTAGAAAACTAACTAGGCCCCAATGCATGTGGCTGAGATTTATTCGAGATCACTGAGGTATGACATAGATTGATCATACAAACATACTTTAAAGTGTATTAAAAATTTAATCATACATACATATGTTCAAAGTTGTTTTAATAGCTTAAGAAAAGAGCAGACAAAATATAAAGCGCTAGCTACCCTGAACACGAAAAAAAGAAGTAAATTGTAAAACAGAGAGAGTTTTAAAAAAAAACAACAACCCCCAAAGCCTAAACCTGCAGCAGGTACTACCAGAGAGGTTCTAGTGCTAAAAATGTGGCAGTGAAAGTGTGTTCCATGGAGCCATACATTTGTGTCAGAAGAAACTTTTTTAGCCCGTTGAACGCTCCATTGCTAGAAACACTGGCACGGGCAATGGCTGGCAGCTCGTCTGTCTACTTGTGTATCGGAGTTTGAGATAGGCGAGTCTGGGAGCGGCAAGGTGTCTTCAGCAGGGCTAATCTTCACACAAGATGGAGGATTGCTTATGTTGAAAACACCGTCTGGTGCCATAGATTAGCCGAACTCTGTTAACTACTGCATGTGTGTAGTCAGCATGTCTGTCGATACGTGGCACTGGGGTTAACATGCGTGCTTGACAAGTTATGGTTCGGGTTCAATCCTCAGAGGCGGCAGGTTTCTCCCCCCTCCCCATACCATTTTCGACAGTAGTGCTTCTAGAGGTGGGAGTTGGGGTGGGTGTCCCTGTGCTCTGTTTTCGAAAAGTGGTATCTACCTGCGCCTTAAAAGTCACCCTGGGTGTTCAACTTGAGTTTTCAAACGCGATAATATGCTCGCTACCCCTTGCTGTCGAAGTTGACTACGCATCTGAGTGCACTCTTGGGTAGAAGGGGTTGAATAAAGTTGGTTACATACAATCTTAAGACAGCTAATCTTAAGACAGCTAAAGGAGGTTAAAGACAAAGGGATAGACTTTATTGCAACGGGTTCCATGTAGCATTTGGTTCGGTATTATTAACGCAGACCGCTTGACAAAAGCATCGTACAGAGAACGAATTCCGTAGCTCCGGAGACGAAGCCTGGAAGTCTCTGGAAACAATGAAACTTCACTAATGAACTGAATGGCGGAGTTCGAAAACAACCCAGATACTTCATAGTGGAGGCATGCAGCTTGCCCACTTGGAGGGTTGAGCGTGAGAATGATTGAGCGTGAGAGTGAATGAGTGAGCGGGAGAGTGAATGAGTGAGAGTGAATGAATGAGCGGGAGAGTGAATGAGTGAGCGTGAGAGTGAATGAGCGAGCGTGAGGGTGAATGAGTGAGCGGGAGAGTGAATGAGTGAGCGTGAGAGCGAATGAGTGAGCTGGAGAGTGAATGAGTGAGAGTGTCTGTGTGTGGGAGTGAATGAGTGTGAGTGAATGAGTGAGCGTGAGAGTGAATGAGTGAGCGGGAGAGTGAATGAGTGAGCGGGAGAGTGAATGAGTGAGCGGAAGAGTGAATGGGTGAGCGGGAGAGTGAATTAGTGAGAGTGAATGAGTGAGCGGGAGAGTGAATGATTGAGCGGGAGAGTGAATGAGTGAGCGTGAGAGTGAATGAGTGAGCGTGAGAGTGAATGAGTGAGCGTGAGAGTGAATGAGTGAGAGTGAATGAGTGAGAGTGAATGAGTGAGCGTGAGAAGGAATGAGTGAGCGTGAGAGTGAATGAGTGAGCGTGAGAGTGAATCAGTGAGCGGGAGAGTGAATGAGTGAGCGTGAGAGTGAATGAGTGAGCGGCAGAGTGAATGAGTGAGCGGGACAGTGAATGAGTGAGCGTGAGAGTGAATGAGTGAGAGTGAATGAGTGAGCGGGAGAGTGAATGATTGAACAGGAGAGTGAATGAGTGAGCGGGAGAGTGAATGAGTGAGCGGGAGAGTGAATGAGTGAGCGGGAGAGTGAATGAGTGAGCGGGAGAGACAGAATGAGTGAGCGTGAGAGTCAATGAGTGAGCGGGAGAGTGAATGAGTGAGCGGGAGAGTGAATGAGTGAGCGGGAGAGTGAATGAGTGAGCGGGAGAGTGAATGAGTGAGAGTGAATGAGTGAGAGTGTGTGTGTGTGAGTGAATGAGTGAGAGTGTGTGTGTTTGAGTGAATGAGTGAGAGTGAATGAGTGAGAGTGTGTGTGTGTGAGTGAATGAGTGAGAGTGTGTGTGTGTGAGTGAATGAGTGAGAGTGAATGAGTGAGAGTGTGTGTGTGTGAGTGAATGAGTGAGAGTGAGAGTGAATGAAAGAGAGAGAGAGAGTGTGTGTTTGGTGTGTGTGTGTGTGTGTGTGTGTGTGTGTGTGTGGGGCACGCTGGCATCACTACTTTTACGTCACATACTTTTTATGTACACATTTTTCTCCATGTTTAGCCTTGTTTATGTTTACAACATTCATTTCACAATGTTTATTTTTCTTCCTATGTAAATGTATAATGCTCTTGATGAACGAAAGACGAGTGATTGGAAGGGCCGAATGTAAGACGGGCCTGCGCGCCCAATTTGTGACCCTAATAAAGTTGATTTGATTTGATTTGATTTGACCACATAGACCTGCTAGCAGTTGGCTTGGAAGGAATGATTCGTGGAAGGGAACTGTTGACAACAGCTCAAACTACCGTTGATTTAAAGTATATCCCTATATGCCACGGAATTACAGTACAATACACAGTAATATGGCATGGAGAATGGAGGGGTTAGGGTGTCATAGGGACATAATTCTGTAACTGAACGTAAGTGAAGTATGTGTCTGCCACAGAGTATCAGTTGAAGTAAATGTCTGTGACGTGTATAGATGGAGTGAATGTCTGTGTAGGATCATTAGTGACGTGAATGTCTTATGATACAACAGTTTAACATGATGACGGAGTATAAGTGAAGTGAACGTCTGTGATTGCATATAAGACTAGTAAAATTTGCGACAGAATATAGTGTAAATACCTGGATGGCATGGCTACGTGGTATGGTTGAGACATGACACTGAGCTGATCCTCGAGTCTGGTGATCGCGTGAGAAGTGAAAACGTGGTTTAGAAAACAGATCCCGCAGTTCTATGCAGCCGGTTTGGGAGGACTGATAAAACGATGGGATAAGTGCATCAATGTTGGTGGAAATTATGTTGAGAAATAAAGGGACAATGTATGTATAAAAATGAACAGGTTTCAAGTTGTTATCATTGTTAGTTATTTTTCTACAGCCATTTATGATTTACTTATTAACTTACCCTCGTATATACACCGATTTCTGTTGATTGATTATCGCTTCACACCATGTTCTGTTTGCGTTTGAACATTGATTATTGTGATAGTCCCACTGATTGAACAAAATTATCATTCTCCAATACTCTAGTACAGTGGTTCTCAACTGGTGGGAAATTCTCCCCTCCCCCTCCACCCCAGGAGGGATTTTTTGGGTTTCAGGGGGGGGGGGGGGGGGATGAAGATTATTTCAAGATCGCATTAATACAAGAACCGATTACTTGATATTGTTTTTCCCTCCATACTTTACAAGTCTGTACTTTTCACCCTTCTGAAATTCGTTGTATAACGTTAGTAGACCTGCAAGTCACGTTTTATGTAGACGTCTAGACTTGTTCTAATATGTGTTATTAAATTTAGCTTCCATCTTTACGTATACTGTATAGGGGCGGGGGGGGGGGGGGGAATTAATGAGGAGGAAATACGAAAGGCGGGGGAGGGGGGGGGTGACATTCTGAACATATGGTTAAAGGATGCATGGGCCCCCCCCCCCCCCCCCAAAAAAAAGATTGAGAACCACTGCTCTAGTAAATTAGCTACCAATTAGCATCCACTGGCTTGTCCTGTGCCCAACTTTGCTCTTATAACACTCTTTGTCCATAATTCTTTTGACTGATAAATGTTTCTAGCCATGTATAAGAAATAAGCTGAACATCGCATTAATGACTTTGAATACAATTGTTATAGACGGGTTCTAAGAATATCTTGGACACAGAAAAGAACAAATGCATCCGTACGACAAGCGCTGAATATTGAAGAAGGTTGGCTACTGAAAACGATACAACAAAGACAATTGAAATATTTTGGTCACTTGCAACGTCATGAAAGTTTAAAGAGAACAATAATGGAGGGGTATATGCCCAGGAAGAGAGGAGGAGGAAGGCCAAAGAGAAGATGGCTGCAGGATGTGGCAGATGATCACCAGATGGGTGTATCGGACGCGGGACATTTTGCTCATGACTGCGAAGTTTTCAGGAAGGTTGTTTTGGGAGCTAGGTTCTGCAGAGGACATGCCTGCAAAGGGCATGCTGAATGAATGAATGAATGAATGAATGAATGAATGAATGAATCAATCAATCAGAAAAGTAATCTGCCATTGGTTTCATTCTTAGCTTAACAGGAACCATACAGGTCGATGACCGTAGCCATTTGCTCAATGACGATATCCCTGCCTATCTAACTAATGTATGTATCTATTGCATGTGTGATTGCTTTTGTGTACAGGCGTGTGCGTGTGAATATGTGCGTGTGTGAGTGTGAATGTGTGTATGTGTGTGTGTGTGTGTGTGTGTGTGTGTGTGTGTGTGTGTGTGTGTGTGTGTGTTTGTGCTCGCGAGCGCGTATTCACGTATGTAAATCAAACTGACACACGTACGACACGACATGATGTAACATGGGGCATATCAACATGTCCTCTGCTAACCCATCGCTGCAATGACAGGAGTCTCCCCCAGCACGCTCCCTTACCCCAGGCCTGCAGTGGTGGTCCCTCAACATCTGGCCGGCCTGGGAGACGCTAACGACGCTGACACGGTCACGTGACGTGTAGGCTTATTTACCTTTTGCTCATGAACGAGTGATAAGTTCTCCCGCTAACAGATTCCAGGCATCCACGAGAGGTTGGGTGGAGGGCCGAGAGGGTGGAGGGCCGTCAGGGTGGAGTAGAGACAGAACAAGAAAGAGGCAAACCGACTCTTTTAAATTACAGACAGGAGTGCCTGGCCGCGGAATGTCTGTCTGAATATTGATAACAACTACAGTCGAGCATATCGCTGGTGAGGGAGGATTCAGTCGGCTGGGGAGTTACACTAGGAGGGCGGAGACGCTTCTCCACACGGGGCTTCATTTATTTCATGTGCTCAGTGCTTTTTGTTCTGTACGTATGGAAATGTGTATGCTTACATGTTCAACTTAGTAAGTAGACTTCTAACGTTTCTTTGCGTGAGCATGTAACTATACGCATATGAATACGTTAGTTGATTTGTAGCACATTATGTCTAATTATGTATAACGTATTTATACACGTGATTGTTGTTGTTGTTTGACTTGCTAGCCTGGTTAATGTGTAGATACAATATTTAAGCAGATTATGTTGTTGCGATTTCACGATGCCGCCGATACAAACTTTTTTCTAGGAGTTTTACAGTCGGTGACTCATTGCGTTTACGAGTGGAATTCCTTGTGTCCCGTGGTGATATTATTTTAACCCATAATGTCCATAATCACCGATAGTGACTATATTTTAACGCATAGTGTTCGATTGTGATTATATTTTCATTCATTATGTCCGATTAGTGATTAAATTTTGACTTCACGTCTTGGATAGTAAATATATTATCTTAACTTCTTGCATCCAATGTTGATTATATTTTAATTCGTTAATATTTTAACTCGGTTGTGTCCCATAGTGATTATATATTAACCCCTTGTTTCCGGCAGTGATACTTTTTAACTCATTGTACCCGATTGTGGTATTACTTTAATTCCTTTAAATCTAAGCGTGTTTGTATTTTAACACACTCTGTACCAAACAATCCTACATGCGTTGACTGATGACACACATACTTCTATCTACACACGCTATCATATACAACTGCTACACGAATTACCTTTATCCCAATGGCTATTTTAACACAGATATATCAGTTTAACGCATTTTAGCACTGATAAAGATTAAACGAAGTTAAACAAACAGTTTATTGAGTCAGGAAACACGGTATCATTATATCAATTACAACATATGGTCAAACATACATCAACACAACATGTGCGGTTTTCTCCGTCCGGGTTAAATCATATACCAGTCAAACATGACTTGCAATTGTAGTTTAGCTATTTAGTCGACAGATCACCCTCACTGCACATATGTAATACTGAATGGGGAATTTTAGAAATGACATCACTCCACTGGGGACATTTCCACACACACCCCGTTCCCCACTTTAATCACTATCGAGGAGTTTCCATGTTGATTTCTCATGTAGCAGTTTGATTCGAAGCCCGCCTGTCTTTTCTCATACGCCTTAAGTATCACCCCAGCTCTCGACTGACTCCCTTCTAAGCCAGACATGGATACTCCGTCTGTTCAGCTGCACCCCCCCCCCCCTCCCGATTCCACAGAGCTTTCACACCACCACCTTCACCACGAAGTAACTGCCCACCCGCAGCGGTCATATCAGCAGATAATCTGTCAGTCTGTTTATAGCCCCGCCTAGTACTCTGGATAGACAATCCACTATGTGCTAGCAGGCACCATTCTGGCAAGCCATACCAGCCACTCCACCCGGGACACGTCAGTTTCCACTTTCTGAAGCATACTCCATGAGTCTGTTACAATCGCAATTGCAATAATTCACTGCACGTCCAACTATTCTGTCCATAAGTGCTCGGATCACTTCTCTATATCTTCCACAGCGTGTAACGCCTGACGATACTAGTTATGTGTTGGTTTACTATTTGCCTTTGGTCCTCTGCATAGAGGTCTTGTCTGGCTTCACCCTTTTTGACTTTGTGTTCATGCAGTCTGGTAAAAGTTGCATATTCGCAGCCATCATCTGATTCATTTAATTGCCGTCTCTCTGAGGGTGAACAGTACAGCAGACCCGGTCACTGCTCGCCGCTGCCCAGAGCAGCTCCTTCCCCAAGCTTATCTTCTTGCTCATTTCCTGTGCCATCCGCGTGTTCTGGCACAAACATGAAGTTGATTTTTCTCACCCATGACCTCCTTGGAAACTCCAACTACTGTCTTCGAGCCCAGCCCTTCTGGAATCTCCTGATCATACTCACTGAGTCACTGACACAGAGTGACTGGTTTGTCTCCAGACGGACTGTTGTTCCTCTTACTGTCATGGCCTCTATAATCTGACTGCTTGTTGTCGAAGCGAAGGCATCGCAGTCTGCCCGCTGTTCTCCCGTTAACCTGAGCTAACTCCCGTTACCTTATCACTCGTGGAACAACAGATCCATCTGTGTAGATGACTACATATCCCCAGAAGTGTTCTCAAATATCAAGGCCTCAACTTCTGTCCACTTAACTCCCGAGTTTTGTTGTTTGCATTCCATTTGCAGTGTGATGCGTACTGAAAACGTGTTGACACGTGTGTCCATTCTTCATCAGCATATCCTCAAGTAAACAAACGCTTTGAATAATGTCCAAGACTGGACGCATCCAGGAGTTTCCTCATCTTAACCTGCAGCATACTGTATTCTTGATCTCACTGTGCACTGGATGTTGTGTGTTGGCACTGACTCGGCACATGCTTGGTTTTCTTGATCTCACTGTGCACTGGATGTTGTGTGTCGGCACATGCTTGGTAAATCCTAGTTCTATCAACCGCATTTGCAAAATAAAGAAGGTGTGGCACCGCCATGCACAGTGTATATTTTCTGCATCCAAGTATGATGCGCCTCTATCTTATTCTTTACGGCTAGAAGCTCGACAATGCATAACTAGCACATCTTCCTGCCGGCCCGATAGTCATGTGTTCAAGCCCCTATGGAGGCGGAGATTTGTGTAGAACTTGTCCTGGGTCGATCCAGCCTAAACTGGGTACCATGCATGTTCTGGGAAGTAAAGGTGGTCGAGTGCCGATTGGTTTATATACAATTTGGGGCTGCACCATACAGCCAATACACCTGCAGGCAACACAATTCACCTGAAGGCACACCCAATACACCTGGCGCACACACAATACACCTACAGGCACACCCGATACACCTGGATGCACACCGAATACACCTGAAGGCACACCCAGTACACCTGAAGGCACACCCAATACACCTACAAGCACACCCAATACACCTGGATGCACACCGAATACACCTGAAGGCACACCCAGTACACCTGAAGGCACACCCAATACACCTACAAGCACACCCAATACACCTACAAGCACACCCAATACACCTACAAGCACACCCAATACACCTAAATGCACACCAAACACACCTAGAGGCACATCTAATACACCTGAAGGCACACCCAGTACACCTGAAGGCACACCCAGTACACCTGAAGGCACACCCAATAAACCTGGAGGCACATCTAATACACCTAAATTCACACCCAATACACCCGGAGACACACCTAATACACCTGAAGGCACACCCAGTACACCTGAAGGCACACCCAGTACACCTGAAGGCACACCCAGTACACCTGAAGGCAACCTAATACACCTGAAGGCACACCCAGTACACCTGAAGGCAACCTAATACACCTGAAGGCACACCCAGTACACCTGAAGGCAACCTAATACACCTGAAGGCACACCCAGTACACCTGAAGACACACCCAGTACACCTGAAGGCAACCTAATACACCTGAAGGCACACCCAGTACACCTGAAGGCAACCTAATACACCTAAATTCACACCCAATACACCCGGAGACACACCTAATACATTTGAAGGCCTCACCCAATACACATGAAGGTACACCCAATAAACCTGGAGGCACACCCAATGCACCTGGAGGCGCGCCCAGTACACCTGAAGGCGCACCCAATACACCTGCTTACCACAGAGAAAGGTAGTCAATGTTGCTAACAGAAACCATTGCTGATGTCCAGCCACACGCAAAAAAACAAACAAACTGTCAAACTGTCATTTACTGCCAATATTGTACCTTGAAGTGTGTGGCAGAGGGGTCTTTGAGCCTGAGGAATTATAGCCGCCCGGCTAGTGCAGTCGCCGCGAACTGTGCAAGTTTGAATTTTCTTTTTGCCCCCGGACAGGACAAAAAAAATCCCACACCTTATCGAAGATTCGAACCCGATTCTCCCGGAGGAGAATCCGGCGTTCTAGCCACTCGAACAGCCGCCCCTCACGCATAAGCTAGGTACATGTGGAAAGCAGGGGGAAACAACCACAATGCCAAGAAAAGCACCACCCACCACAGTTGCACAGTTGCAGTATTCCAACGTTATTAAAAAGTTGAAATATAACCGGTTCTGTGCAACATTTATCTAAGCGAGTTTCTTATGCACCAATTTTTGTTGGAAAAACACCTGTCGGTCGTTATTTAATAAAGCTTAAGCATTTTATGTTTGTTCTTTTGATTCTGCTGCATTCAGTTCTCTTCAGACTTCAACAGCATTTTGAGAAGTTATTGTTTCATTTCTGAAGTAATATCTATCTTCTCTCTCTCTCTCTCTCTCTCTCTCTCTTCTCTCTCTCTCTCTCTCTCTCTCTCTCTCTCTCTCTCTCTCTCTCTCTCTCTCTCTCTCTCTCGCTATATATATATCCCTCTCTACCCTCTCCCTTCCTCACTCTCCCCTCCTGTCACTCCCATATCTCTCCTTCCATCTCTGTCCTTCTCTCTCCCCCTCTCTCCTCTCTCTCTGTCTCTCTCTCCATCATTCTTTTCTT
>JACEFZ010004548.1:0-15681 GCA_014155875.1 Cepaea nemoralis
TTCCCCAAAATTTTGGTGGAAATGTTAACCCCTTCCAAGAAATTAAAGAAAAAAATTGATGTACGAAAGGTGAGTGGTTGGAAGAGCAAAATGTAAGATGAGCCTGCATGCCCAATTTGCAACCCTTTGAAAATAAAGTGTATTGGTTCGTTTCCTACCTCAGTAGGAGTTATGGTGCCATAGTGGTTATTGTTCTTGCCTGCCAAGATCGAACTGAATATTTAAACCCGACTAGGGACACGAACAAATTTTTCCCACCAGTGTAGCTCTGGGCTGGACCCAGCCACATAACAATGGTGCCGGACAATTTTCAGAATGTTTTTGAAGAAAAGGCAATGAATGAGGAAAGCAACCGGTCACCCCATCTCATATTTGATTGCCTAGAATGTCTTTCTTTCTTTTGTCCTTCACTGTCCTATACCATTAGGCACAGAGGCTTGTTCGATGAATGGTTTCCGAACTAGGGCTCACTCTTCTTCTTCTTCTTCTTCTGCGTTCATCTGGAGTTTCTTTTTTTCGGATGTGACTGCGTTGTGCCTGTTTACAGCAGAGCTGCGTTCTTGCACTGGTAGGCCGACACATCTGACTTCTGCGGGCATTTGTTGACCGGGTTAACCTTCCCAATGCGGGCTCACTCAAGTACTTGGTATGCTGAGATGTTGTGGGTTTTAAGAAGTTGATGACTCTGTCGATCCATCTTTTTCTTGGTTTTCCCTTGCCTCTGGATGTTTTCATTTTCATGTTGTATGCTCTTCCTGCTGGCGATATTGGGTTCATTCTCACCAGGTGGCCGAACCAGTTAGGTCTTTGTCTATCAATGAATTTAACAACTGGTGTTGCTCCAACTGTTTTGTAGATCTCTTTGTTTCTAATATGGTTCTTTCCTGATTTGTTTGCTGCTTTTCTCAGGCATCTCATTTCACAAGTAGTGGGTTTTCTTTTGTGTTCTTTAGTAAGTGCCCATGTTCGGCATTGATAGCATAACTTCGTATAAAACTTGCATTTATAATGTTCTTCTTAATTTCCATCGGGATAGCTGGATGTTTCAGGATGGGTGTAATTTGACATGTAACATTTTAGAATATACCGGGATTTATTTCACGTGGACTTCTAGTAATATTTCCCCTGGTCTCTGGGTAGTGAGATCGGACGCCCATGTGTAAAAAATCCCTTGGCAGTTGGAAATCGAAAAAGAGTAGCCTAACGGCGCTGCCCAGGCAAAATTTCAAGTTAAAAATCTACCCAAAGTATTTCAGGATCCTCGCCGGTGCTACGGAGTTCATGCACTGAGCTGAGTTTCTCCAGACTCAGGTTTGAGTTAGGAGGAGAACGGAGCACTTATGGGTTACACCCGTGTGCCGTGATGTTGATCCATCGACTAAACTTCTTCTTCTTCTTCGTTCATCCGGAGTATTTTTTTTTCCGGATGTGATTGCGTTGTGCCTGTTTACAGCAGAGCTGCGTTCTTGCGCCGTTAGGCCGACACATCCGACTTCTGCGGGCATTTGTTGACCGGGTTAACCTTCCCGGGGACTAAACTAAACTAAACTAAACTAAACATTCTAGAATATGTGAAAGAGGTTACGGACGCAGTTAGTAATCTCGCATACCCGCTTTTGAAACACAGCTGAGGGTGATTTGGCAGCAGACCACCTTGCTAAGATTTTTTACGAAATGGTAAAGGTGCTGGTCGTTTAGAAAGCAATGGCAAATTATTGAATAGTGTAGTCGTTAGATTCTCACCTGACATAACTTGGGTTCAATCCGCATCAGGGCAATTTTGAATTTCTTAAATTTACCCAGCCTAAACTAGGTACCAGGGAATTTCTTAGGAAGTAAAGGCAACCAGCGTGTTACAAACCACATCACCCATTTAGTCTATAAAATATGGGCCTGGCTCCACATGCCCAATGCACCTTAGGTGAGTAAATGGGGTCTTTACCTTTCTGCTTTTAATAATTGGCACTTCATTGGCAGCACCTGCAATGGGATCTTTTTAAAACTTCAGTAACTGATCAGTGAGGCTCAACACATGGGAATCTGCATTTAGTATATTATAGATAAGCTATCAACCAATCAGAATGTATTACTGATAAACAAAGAACCAATCAGGATCTATTATAGATATACAATCAACCAATTCTGTAGTCTATTAAAGATAAGCAATCATCCAATCAGAATATAATATTAATAAATAATCAACCAATAAGAGTTTAGCATAGATAAGCAATCACCAATCAAAGACAATTCTAGATAAACAACCAACCAATCAAGAGTAAATTTTATATATAACTAATTAACTAATCAGAGTCATGTCAAAATAAGTAATCATTAATTCATATAGTAAATGCTTACCTGTAAAGGCATAATAATGAGAAAGAGCTTCTTCTCTTTATCTGTGAATACATGTTTGATAAACACCCATCCTGCACCAATCAAAAGCACTGTTACAAACATCACTGCACCTCGCATCCTGCAACAACCAATAGAATTGATTGTAAAAACATATGTCAACATACATTGCCCTTTAATTTAATCTTTCCTTTTCTACATAAGAGTGCAGAGGTCCCTTGTCTTACTTTATCTCTCCTCTTCTACCTCAGGATACAGAGGTACCTTACATTCCTCTTTAATCTTTCCTTTTCTACATAAGCCAGCTCTGTGGCAAAGGGGTTATGGACGCAATTCCTAATCCCGCATACCGGGTTCGAAACACAGCTGTGGGCGATTTCGTAGCAGACCACCTTGCATTGGTTTCCATACAATGGTATGTATGTCGGTTGTTCAGAAAGCAATGACAAACTACTGAACAACTTGCCAAGAAATCACAAACAAAAACAAAATATGCTGAAGTTGACTGCTAGTCCTGTAAGGGATAAGTAACTAACTAACTATTTCTTTTGCCTTTTTTGGCTGTTTGAGATTTCTTGGCAAGTTTACATTCAGTTCTTTACCATTGCTTTCTGAACAGCTGGCATTTATATCTTTGTATGAAAACCAACACAGCGTGATCTGCTTCCAAATCAAACGTAGCTGTGTTTCAAACACTGTATGATTCATTACGAATTGCGACCATCAACCAACTCACTATGAGTCCTCCTTTCCTGCAGTGCCTTCCATGTCCACCCGATATTATTCATCTTTGTCTCCAATTCTCTTCTCTGCATTGTTTGTAGGTCTCCTCTATTTCCATGTCCACCCCATATTATTCATCTGTCTCTAATTCTCTTCTCTGCATGGTTTGTAGGTCTCATATTTCCATGTCCACCCCTATTATTCATCTTTGTCTCTAATTCTCTTCTCTGCATGGTTTGTAGGTCTCATATTTCCATGTCCACCCCATATTATTCATCTATGTCTCTAATTCTCTTCTCTGCATGGTTTGTGGGTCTCATATTTCCATGTCCACCCTGTAACATGCCTGGGCTCATTAACATTGGGTGTGATGGACCTAAGCGAAAGTGGTACTATATAAACAAGTTAACCGGCCCTGAGAAATAATAGACGGAGGTAAAATTAAGCTGGGTGATAGGTCCCCGGAAAGGGCAAATAAGAAGACAGACGGGGAAGGTTGGAGGCAGTGAGTTTAAGCGGGGAGTCGAGGAGGCGTCAGCCAGCTAATGTGGTTGTGAGGCGGACAGCTTGGGGCTGGGGAGGAGTGTTGTGTGTTGTCAGGGGACTGGATAGTTAGTTGAAGCCTAGACCCAGAGAGGGTTGGATGGTTAGTTGAGGCGTAGACCTAGAGTGGGTTGGATCGAGTGAGTTCGGGCCGGGGAGAGTGGCTGGTTAACTGTCGTCGTGGATTAGATTAAGAAGGCCTGGAGAAGGCAGTGTTATTTGAGTGTGAGGTTATGATGAGGATATATTCTGGAATTACTGTTACTGGATTTATATATGTTGCCTGTTTCCGTGTTCATTCATCATTAAAGGGATATTCTGTGCGTAAACGCAATCTTGTTCAGTGACTAATAGATGTGTACTACAGTAATGACTTGTGTTGTGGGACATGGGGCTAACCCAGCTTACACTCTGCAGTGATATAGAAGGAGCATTAGGATCTAGGCAACGACCAATCTCATTCTGTTGCAAAAAAGATTGTGACACACCCCATATTATTCATCTTTGTCTCTAATTCTCTTCTCTGCATGGTTTGTCGGTCTCCCTCTATTTATTTTGCCTTGTGGGTCCCAGAAGAAGAACTTTCTTTTTGTACTATTAATAAATGTCCTCAATGTGTTTATTTTCCGTCTTTCCTTCAATTCTTGATTCACTAGAATTTGTTTCATTTGCTGTGATCCCCAATTTTGATTCCATCACTTTTAGTCTTTCTATTCTGTGCAAGCACCAATTAATTAACATTAGTAGTTTATTAGTCATTCTAATTTATACTCTGTGTTTCTCATCCATTTAGTAGTACTCATTTGACATTTGAGGGGCTTCAAATGAAAACGTTAAAAGTGTGATAGAAATTACAATAACCATGCCATTGTCTTGTAACCTGTCAACGTTGCTGTTAAGGATGCCAAGAGTGTTAAGCATGTGACATCATGGTGCAGATAAACATGATGACATCTTAAGGACAGTTTAAAGATGGCAGCTCCAATTTTTTTATCCATGAAGGGGTGAAACCTATAGAAATTCATCGGCGAATGAAGGTCCAGTATAATGATGCATGCCTATCAGTCCAGTAAGTGTATGAGTAGAGTAGGAAGTTTTGACCCGCAATCAAATCCAAACGATGTGGACTTCTGAATACAGGTGTCCTTTTGCAACATGACAATGCTCGACCTCATACTGCCCATGCAACAATTGAAACCATCGAATACGTCCACTTTCAATCTGTACCACATCCCCCCGTACTCGCCAGAAGAAGCCCCAAGTGATTTCCACCTGTTTGGACAAGAGTTTACAAAACAAAAATTTAAGGTTTTCATTTGAAGCCCCGTAGTTTATTCAAAGTCTGGCATTAGATTTAATTTCTTTTGACTTCCACGAATGCCCTATTGCTATGAAGGCTCCAAAGTGTGCATTGCTGTAATGGTTAGGAAGTTTAGCTGATATAAGCATGGTCAGACAAGGTTTTGATGTCAGTTCTCGATGTTCGCTATGGGAGGGAAAGATTGACCACTTTTCTCTCTGTGCACTCAGGCCTACACAATGTGATTGTCCCATTACTTCACATACCCACACTGTAGGTTCCTCTTACAGAACATTTTGTTCTTCTTCTTCTTCTTCGTTCATCCGGAGTTGTTTTTTTTCGGATGTGATTGCGTTGTGCCTGTTTACAGCAGAGCTGCGTTCTTGCGCCGTTAGGCCGACACATCCGACTTCTGCGGGCATTTGTTGACCGGGTTAACCTTCCCGGGTTTTTGTTCTATATGTTCCTCTCTATCTCTATCTATTCCTCAACTTTGTCTAAACTGCTGCATAAATATGTGTATAATTCCACAGTTTAAATTGAAGTCTAACCAATTAATAAAAGTGTACAGTTTATTAATAATTGTTTTGGTCTTTATCCAGGTCTCAAACCTATACAGTGGTACTCATTTGACATTAGAATTACATATTCTAGGTCTGGTACTAGATTTAATGTCTGTTGACTTCCACAAATGCCCTAATGCTGTGAAGGCTCTAATGTGAGTATTGCTGTAATGGTTAGGCAGTTATGCTGACAATGGCATAAGCACAGTCAGACAAGGGTTCAATGTCAGTTCTCAATGTTCGCTAAGGGAGGGAGAGACTGATCACCTATTCCTCCATACAAACAGGCCTACAAACTGTGATGGTTCTAACACTTTATACACCCAGTGCAAGCTCCTGTTACAGAACATTTTGTTCTATATGTTCCTCAACTATCTATTCCTCAGACAAAGTTGACAAACTGCTGTGTAAATATGTGTACGATTCCACTGCTTGAATTGAGGTTTCACAAGTTAATGAACCTTTATAGTTTATTAGCAATTGTTTCAGTAATTATCCAATCTCCAATCCATACAGAAGTACTGAGAAAGAACAGCTGTACTTACAAATAAACAATGTACCACAGGATGGCCCAGGCATCCACATGGATACCGGATAGCTGGATCATGTGCATGTTTACCTGTAGTGGCAGACAAACGACACAAAAATATAACAATGAAAATCTAAAGAGTTTAACAATGATAATTTAAAAAGTCTAACAGTGAGAACCTAAAATGTAAAGCAATGAGAATCTACAAAATATACAAATGAGAATAAAAGAACAAGAATCAAAATTAAAGATTATAACCATCGATATAACAGAGAAAAGAGTGTAACAATCAAGACAATACAAAAGTATAATAATCAAGACAAGAGGAGAATACAATCAAGACATAAGAGTATAATAATCAAGACAAAATTATAATACAATCAAGACAAAAGTGTATAATAAGACAAAGGTATAATACAATCAAGGCAAAAGTGTATAATAATCAAGACTCACAGTCAACACCATCATTTTTTTGCTGTTATCTCTTGGCAAGTTTACGTTCAGTGGTTTGCCATTGCTTTCTGAACAACCAGAACCCATACCATTTCATAAAAACCAACACTAGGCGATCTGCTGCCAAATTGCCTACAGCTGTGTTTCAAACACTGGTATACGGGATTACGAACTGCGTCCGTAGCCCCTTCATCACGGAGCCAGCATCATAATCAAGACAAAAGTATAATTCAATTTACGGCAAAAGAGTATAATAATCAAGACAAATATAGCATAAGTCCAGACAAATCAATGTACAATGAAAACTAAAGAGAGGGTGGATTAGATCAGCGGTTATGGCGCCCGCCTCAGGATCAAGCTTTGTGGCAAAGGGGTTACGAATGCAATTCATAATCCTGCATACTGCATTTGAAACACGCCCGCAGGCAATTTGGAAGCAGACCGTGTTGCATTGGTTCCCATACAAAGATATGAGTTCCGGTCATTCAGAAAGCTGTGACAAACTACTGAACGTAAACTTGCAAAGAAATCACAAATAGCCAAAAAATACTGGGGTTGACTGCCACACCTTGTAAAGGATATGCAACTTTGTCTCTGGCTCAAGCAGACCTGATTCTCAGTATGTGATAAAACTTAGCCCATGGAAAGATCTATGGCTAGATCAATTCAGAGTGATTGAATTTACACTGTGGAACATCTCTACGGTTTTATTAACCCTTTACAGGGCATAGCGTCCGTTACCGGCCGATCTCTTAAAACGAGCGTAGCATCCGATTCCGGCCGATACTATTATGCATTGTAAAAACGCGATCTCTCGGCTTTCCGACACTTCCGACGGCTACTTTCACTTTCGCCGATAGCTTGACAACGTGGCCGCCATTTGTAAACGCGCTACAATGACTTTGAACAGACTTTTACGGACTTGTTTTGATAGTTTTCGGGAGTTTTACGCTGTTTTTCAAAATGGATTTCGGCGATTCTTCAAGTGATAGCCGAGATTTCGCTCTGTTCAATTTAAATGACATTAAAGGGCACGAAGTTGATTATTAATCGGAGCTAGATATCAGTGCAAAGCGTTACTTTGCATTAGCAGTCGTGAGTCGGACTTTAAAGAAAGTGATTATGATTCTGAAAATGTGTTTGTAAATTGCCAGTATAGATGACGGAAAATCACAAACAACATGCCGTATTTCGTAAATATTTGTGTTCATATATGGATTACCGGCAACAATCACGTGAGTAACATATTCTGCATGCTTTTCCCTTCATTGTGTTGTTTATTTAACTAAAATCGGTTGACTAACACCTTATTTGTGATGTTTTTACTAACGCGACCCGAAATTTTTACAGAACCTGAAAAAATCTTGCCCGTTCAGGGCTACAAAACGGACAAGCGTCTGCCCTGTAAAGGGTTAATTCAGTGTGACTGAACTTACCCCATGCTTTGACTAATTTACAAAGATAGAACTTACCCACGGAACAGCTCTATGATTTGAGAGATCTACAGAAATAGAAATTACCCTACGGAACAGCTCTATGATTTTACTAATTTACAGAGACAGAACTTACCCCATGATTTGACTAATCTACAGAGACAGATCTTACCCCATGATTTGACTAATTTACAGAGATAAAAATTACCCCATGGAACAGCTCTATGATTTGACTAATTTACAGAGATAGAACTTAATCGACGGAACAACTCTATGATCTAATTTACAGAGATAGAACTTAATCGATGGAACAACTCTATGATCTAATTTACAGAGATAGAACTTAATCGACGGAACAACTCTATGATCTAATTTACAGAGATAGAACTTAATCGATGGAACAACTCTATGATCTAATTTACAGAGATAGAACTTAATCCACGGAACAGCTCTATGATTTGACTAATTTACAGAGACAGAACTTACTCCACCATTTGACTAATTTACAGAGATAAAACTTACCCCATAGAACAGCTCCGATTTGACTAATTTACAGAGATAAAACTTACCCCATAGAACAGATCTATGATTCGACTAATTTACAAAGACACAACTTACCCCATGGAACAGATCTATGAGTTGACTAATTTACAGAGATAGATTTAACCCCTTGGAACAGATCTATGATTAGACTAATTTACAGAGATAGAATTTACCCTACGGAACAGCTCTATGATTTTACTAATTTAAAGAGACAGAACTTACCCCATGATTTTACTAATCTACAGAGACAGAACTTACTCCATGATTTGACTAATGGTTCCAAATGTTGCTGTATGTAGCCGAGGCGCGGTGTTGGGGTGAGCGCCCAACATTGCTTAAATACCCCAATGGCTCGTGAATACATAACCTATGCAGCAAAAGTCCAACTCCTGGCCTTCACGTGGCGGAACTGTTTCTACTAACAGGAGAAGGGGCGGCGGCAAGTTTCTGGCGCCGGAAAATAACCAGTGTGCTCTAGATGTGTATACACATACATACGTTTGCAGACACGTGTGTGCGTGTGTACACATCTAAACTCGAGTGAGACCACAGTCTGCTCTAGCAAAGGAAAGGTGCTGAAGACGGAGGCAACCAGCCAGGAGGTGCACCACAGAAATCAGGATGCCACGCAATTACGCAAAATGGAATTTGACTAATTTACAGAGATAAAAATGACCCCATGGAACAGCACTATGATTTGACTAATTTACAGAGATAGAACATAATCGCTGGAACAGCTCTATGATCTTTTTTTACAGAGATAGAACTTACTCCATGGAACAGCTCTATGATTTGACTAATTTACAGTAATATAGAACTTACCCCATAGAACAGATCTATGATTAAACTAATTTACAGTAATATAGAACTTACCCCATGGAACAGATCTATGATTAAACTAATTTACAGTAATATAGAACTTACCCCATGGAACAGATCTATGATTAGACTAATTTACAGTAATATAGAACTTACCCCATGGAACAGATCTGAGAGACACCTGAAGAAGACAACTACCAACATCAAATAGTGAATCTTGTAAACACCCTCTCTGTTGACAAAGTGAAAAAAAAAACAAATAAACTATACATATATATGTAACATCATTATGTGTTGTGCCATGTGGCCTTGACATTCATGTCTCTCCACAGACCCCCATCCCCTGGTGTTGTGGATCAATTTTATTGATGACACTCCTATCATCCATCATCTCAGGCCATCTAGTATCTTGTCTCAGTCTGCCTCTCCTTCTTTTACCGCTGATTTGTCCAGCCGTATGATGTCCATCTTAGATCACCAAGCCTAATTTGTATTGGTCTGTCTATGTCTCTCTTACATCTGATATTTCCAGTCATCAGAATTTTCTCCAATGTTTCTCTTCTCTTTCTATGATCAAGAATCATTGTTTTTCCTTTTCTTATAAATGTATATAATGTTCTAGTTTTATTAGCCCCTTTCAAGCAATCATTACTAGTTACTCTGGAAGTCCAAGGTATTCGCAATAGTCGCCTTAGAAATCACATCTCCACTGCTCTTAAACTTCCAGTGTACTGATGACGGGGTAGCAGGTTCAACCCCTACACCAGTCTGTTGGACTAAAATGTTGACTTCTCGTCCTTGACTTGGGGACGTAAATTACAAGTACCTCAGAAGTCAAAGTGGGTTCGCAAGAAGGCAAGGGATACTGGTAATAGGGAAAGCTAATCCCCACGCAAAAATATGTCCAATGAAGTACAAGTAGTAGCGTGTATAGACTACGCTTGAGTTCAATGTGGGCAATCACACACAAAAATATGCACATTTACAATAAACAATATAAAAAGTACAGCTATGAGATAAGGTTAAGCTTACTTTGCTTTCCGCAGCACTAGGAACCAAACCAAGGTCAGGATAAAAAAGACGACACTAAACAGAAAGTACAAGGCCGGGATAGGCATCTCGTCAGCGGACAGGTAGTTGCCATTGTTGTCTTGTATGATTTGTACCTGAGGGAGAAAGACAACATGAGGTAAAGCCGTTATTTTCTGGCTTTCTTTTTCTCTTTGTTCGGTTTCTTATCTACCCTGGGGTGTGAGAGAAAATGAAACATGAGGGGAAATATGTGGGGATGAGAGAAATGCGAAGTTAACTAAATTTATAAGAGAGATCAACGCAGACTCAAAAACATGAGTAGAAGGGTGAGGAGAAAATAGGAAGAGAAGGAGGAGGAGAGAGGAGGTGAAGAAGAAGAGAATAGGTGGAGGAGAAGAATGTGAAGAACAAGAGGAGGAAAAAAGGAGGAAATAAAGAATAAGGAGAATAGAATAATCCATGAAGAATGAAAATGGAAAAAAAGAGGCTAATAGGAGGAGTTGGTGAAGAAGAGGACGAGAAAAAAAATAATAGGTGAGGTGAAAATTAGAAAAACAAGAGCAGGAGAAAATGAGGAGATGAAGAAGAATAAGGAGAATAGTATAATACATGAAGGTGGAGAATAAGGAGAGGGAAACAGGAGGAGGAGAAAAAGAAGAAGAAAAGAATGAGAAGGTGGAAGAAGAGGAGAAAGAGGCCAAGAAGTAGTAGTAACCGCAGCACAAGTCACTCACAGGAAGCACGATAAATGGAGACAAACAGGAATAACAAAAATAAGTAAACTGCATAATATTAATCAGCAAAGTTTCAAGGAGCGACAGAGTGTATTGTACAGGGCTGGGGTAGGTGTGGAGCATAGGGGTCACTGTCATTGTTTACATGAGAAACATGGCTGGGTGAACCAGCTCTTGGGTGAACCAAATTCTGAGTGAACAAAGTCCTGTATGAATCAGCTCTTGTGTAAATCAGGTCTTGCGTGAATCAGGTTGTGTGTAAACCAAATCCTTGAGTGGATACCAACATAAGGGAAACTGAAAGAATGATACTTGAGTGTATGCATACACCAGGGAAACGGAAAGGATGATACTTGAGTGTATACATACAGCAACAAAACTGAAAGGATGATACTTGAGTGCATACATACAGCAAAAAAAACTGAAAGGATGATACTTGAGTGCATACATACAGCAACAAAACTGAAAGGATGATACTTGAGTCCATACATGCAGCAACAAAACTGAAAGGATGATACTTGCGTGTATACATACAGTAAGGAAACTGAAAGGATGATACTTGAGAGCATACATACAGCAAGAAAACAGAAAGGATGATATCTGAGTGTATACATACAGTAGGGAAACTGAAAGGATGATACCTGAGAGCATACATACAGCAGGGGAAAAGAAATTATATGTGAGAGGATACATACAGCAGGGAAACAAAAAGGATGATACTTGCATGTATACATACAGTAAGGAAACTGAAAGGATGATACTTGAGAGGATACATATAGCAACAAAACTGAAAGGATGATACTTGAGAGGATACTTACAACAAGGTTGACATGATACTTCTTGGAAATGCAGTTGTGGAAAAACAAGTTGTACAGGCCCTCTTCCTGGAGAGTCTTAAAATGCACCAGGAACTAGAATGAGAGAAAGTTGTTAGTTGCAACAAATACATAGTGCAACAACTAATGCAACCATAATGCAAAAACTACACAAGTTATCTCAGTTGCAACATCTACATAATTTATGTCACTTGCAATATTATTTATCTCAGTTGCAAATCAACATAATTCATCTCAGTTGCAACATGTGCTTATTCTAAGCTGGTTCTTCTTCTTCTGTGTTCATCCGGAGGTTTTTTTCGGACGTGATTGCGTTGTGCCTGTTTACAGCAGAGCTGCGTTCTTGCGCCGTTAGGCCGACACATCCGACTTATGCAGGCATTTGTTGACCGGGTTAACCTTCCCGGGGACTAAGTTGGTTCAGCATGTCAGAGTCCTGGTCCATTTTAAAAATTTGCCTGGGTTCCAAACAGCTGTTATAGCTGGGGGTGTGAAGTTGAGGGTGAGCACCCAACCTTGCAAAGTACTCCAAGGCTTGTGCATTTATCATCTCTGGTAGCAAAAGTCCAACTCCTGGCCTTCACATGGCAGATCTCTTTTAACTAACAGAAAAAGGGGCGACAGCAAGTCTCTGGCGCTGTAAAACCAAACTGCTTTAGATATGAATTTATGTTACATACATGTGCAGACCAAGACTACCCTAGCAAAGAAAGGTGCTGAAGATGGAGGCAACCAGCTGGGAGGCGCACCAGAGCAATCAGGATGCCACGCAAACAAGCTATGAAAGAACAAATAAAAGAAGAGAAAGAAACAAATCTGCCTCGATGGAAATTTAAACAGATGACCACCAGATCAGCAGTTAAAGCATGCTCGCCACTGTGCCACCATGGCTCCCTGCACGTCCATGATGTCATTAACTGAAACTAAATCATGCAAATTTGAATATACACAAGTGTGAACATAAACAAACTATTCGTACGTAAATTCCATAAATGTCAACAGCGTTCTCTTGTCGATGCGTCATGGGCAATTTGAAGACCCTTGGACTCGGCGTTTTGGCATCAACCGCTTTGCTGTCATCAGATCGTACTGGTCTGTCCTCCTGAAACAAACATCCAGGCATTTAAAACTCTTTCAATATGACAGGCATGGTAAACTGTTCATGAGATAAGGTCAAAGATTACAGGCGTAGACTCTTTCAATATGATGGGCAGGTGTAAACAACAACAATATCTTATTTCTTTAACCCTTTAGTTTCATGTTCATCTCCCATGTAACCATTTATAAGACTTAGGAACATATGGGAACAATCAGCATGACTGAACTATTATAGCAATGCTATAGAATTAATCAGCATGACTGGACTGTTATAGCAATGCTACAGGAACAATCAGCATGACTGGACTGTTATAGCAATGCTACAGGAACAATCAGCATGACTGGACTGTTATAGCAATGCTATAGGAACTAATCAGCATGACTGGACTGTTATAGCAATGCTACAGGAACAATCAGCATGACTGGACTGTTATAGCAATGATACAGGAACAATCAATATGACTGGGGTGTTATAGCAATGCTACAGGAACAATCAGCATGACTGGACTGGTAAAGGAACATCCCTACACTGATTGGCACCTTGCCGTCTTGACAAACGATAGTATGTCGATTGGAATTAGGCCAGCATTCCATCGTACAATGCCTGGGCATGGATTCAGAGAACATGTGTTGCCCGTGCAGCATGATCCCTCTCTCGGCCTTGCCTTATCTCCAGAGGAAAGGATAACCAGTACGTCTGGAACAAGGTAGACTGCAGATGCAGGAGGTGGGTGGCGGCCAGGCCCCCATATATGAGGGATTTGACTTAGAAACGTTCAGCCATTTCCCTCAGCTGAGTGCCTTATATCAAGTGTCTGGACCAGTATGAGCATGTACGTCTGTCAGTGCAAATATGTCTGGACCCATAAAAGCGTGTACTACCATCAGACTCCCTGCCTGACACTGCGGATCCCGCAACCAGCAAGAATCGGCCCGCCTGAGATACTGCTCATCTGTTGCAAACAAATCTCCCCACCTGACACTGTGCGGATCCTGCGACCAGCGAGAATCTGCCCGCCGGAGATATTGTTTGTCTGCTGCGAACAAATCTCCCAACTGAGTTGAGTTGAGTTAAGAACCGACATCACTGCACTCAGGACATTCCCATACGTGCTCCGTCCCCTAGTTTAACAGCCAGCGAAGAGTCATACTACTAATCGTTCCCACCGCTATCTGATTAAAAGTTCTCCTGGTCTTCCCTCTCAGTTTTGAGATTCTTCCAGAACCCCTGCCGATCCCCCGCAATCTCATTCTTTCCACATATGGGTTCTCAATCTGTTCCTCTGCCTTCTCCACCTGGTCCCACAAGCGCACGACCACCTCCCCCTTGTCCATAGGCAAACTACCACCAAGAGGTGCATTCCCTGCTAGCCTATCAGCCTGTTATCTCCCAACTGAATAAGTAAAGAAATGATAAAAGTAGTGGTATTTCAATTGCGCTTGCGCTCCCACCTATGCTACACCCTTCATATTTCTTCACAAACTAATCCCTATGCTACTTAATTGTATCACAAGGTGATAATGTTTCCTTAATTGTATTACTATGTGAAGATATTCATACCTTAATTTTGTTACTTTCATTTTTCTGTTTGTCATTCTCAGCCTCCCGAACTTTCCTTCTGTGAAAATCACACAAAAGGAAGAAAGAGTATTAACATTTTTACATACAAAACATCAATGACAATTTAAAGATTGAGCACAACCCACAACTGGCAATGCTGATTGCATTCCGGTACAAACCTAAGGCCTTGTCCATGTCAATTTGGAAGCACTATACTCGAGTTTTGCTCTCATTTGAGCTCATCAGTAGTGCATATCCTTGACCGGACCCGGAAACAAACCCCGGATCACTGGCGTGTGACGCGGGTGTGTAACCATTAGACCACACGGTACACGTTAGACGCAACCAAATCCTCACACTAGAATATCACAACATCACCCATCGTAGGTTGTAGCTCAAAATTTGCCAGATCGCCGCGATTAACATCCGTCATTCGATGTGGCCCCAAATAATCAAATTGATTTTTGGAATTAAACGAGAAGGAAAAGAAAGAACGAGAGCGAAACTAGAGTATTGTGCTTCCAAATTGACGTGGACAAGGCCTTAAGTTCGTACAGGAATACGATCAGCATTGCCAGTTGTGGGTTGTGCTCAATCTTTAAATCTCAAATCCCAAAAATACCAAATAAATCAATTTGATTCTTTAAATCTCAAATCCCGACACAACCAAATAAATAAATAAATAAATAAATCTTGTGCCATGCCGGAAAGCGTAGGTGGTCATGACTCGCCATTTCACTCAATCACCGGAGTCGTGGATCAGCTGAGTGTTCCTGCCTCGTCCATGCCATGTGGCCAAGCCATCCAGGTATTTTCCTCTCGGTCTGTTCCCCTCGATCTTGCCAGTTTTCAATAAGTTCTCCAATCCATTTCTTCTCATAACATGTCCAAAAAATTTTGACTGTCTTCGTCTAATTTCTCTAATCAGTCCACGATTTTCATTTGTCTCCTGTAGTACTTGGTCATTGGTTTTTCTGTCTGTCCGTGGTATTCTTTGCATTTTCCTCAGAAACCAAAGTTAGTTGCATCTTCTTTACAGTTTGGTTGTTTGTAATTTCTTGGCAATTTTATATTCAGTAATTTTCCATTGCTTTCTGAACGATCTGCACTCATGGCATTATATGTAAACCAATACAAGTTGATCTGCTTCCTAAAAAGTGTT
>JACEFZ010004549.1:0-21172 GCA_014155875.1 Cepaea nemoralis
TTTCGGGTTTTTTTCAAAAATTTTAAATTAATTTTTTAAGAAAACTTTTTTGCCTGTGGCTTTTTTCAAACGGGGTTTTTTTGGTTTTTTTAAAAAAAACTTGGGCTGTGTGGAGGTGTAGAGAACAGTGGTAATGAATGTACCGTGATGATTGTCCTCTCGATACTGGCAATGAGAGGTACAACTAAACGCTTCTCCGTTGTAGTGGTGCGGTTGTCTATGCACGCCGCTGTCTTAACAAGGTCACCCCGTTATTGGATGCTTCCCAAAGCAGTCCTGTATCCGTCTGTCTATCTCGTTACCCGTCTAGGTGGATGATGTACGTGAGCACCTTCTAAAGGATGCCAAGACCTTGGGGAGGCACAAATGCCCTAACCAGCCTCTCTTCATCAGCCAGACCGCACTCCATGACAGGATACAACCTCAAGCAGGCAAAAGGACGATTGATGGATAACATTATTTGGCTGTACTGTGTTACACACGGTTACGAACATGCCATACAGCCAGCCGCTCCACAGTCAACATGACCTTAATGTGATGAACTTTACCTACTGATTCACTGAATGCAATATGCTCCCTTCACAGACGATCCAACCACTCTCCCATTCATCCTTACCATAGTCGTGTCATGCGAGTGTAGATTTCTGAAGTATGCATGGCATAACATGCTGCTGACTGCCCCTGACGGGTGGTCTGTTCATCAACTACTACGTGTGATTGCGACTCGGGCACGGTTAACCGATGATGTCCGTGTGCCATAGTGGAATACTGTTGGTGAGCTGATGCGAACGGTTCTATGTGTTGGAGCCTAGTCTAGTGCATGCATTCATGTGAGCGTTGCATGACATAGTGTAAAGGAGTTGATGTTTCCTGGTGTGAGTTCTGTGCTGAAGTGTCGTTACAACGTTGCCGTTGTCAAACGACACAGCTTGTGACGCAACTATAGCGGTGCTTTCGCTAGTTACATTTAGTGCTTACTTTTATATTGTGACTTCTATTTATATTTCATATGTGTGCAGATCAACTACTCCATTACTGCAACATGACAGTGCCATTTAAGCACAAAGGCCCCATATTTTTCTTTAGTGATTGCAAAATGATCCATGACTCACATCTACATGTTACCACAGGAAAGGTGTAGGTTCTAACATTCATTCATTCATTCAGTAGCATGTCCCTTGCAGAACCTTGCTCCCATAACAACCTTCCAGAAAACTTCTCTGTCATAAGCAAGATGTCCCGCGTCTGATACACTCATCTGGAGATCATCCGTCACATCCTGCACCCATCTTCTCTTTGGCCTTCCTCTTCCTCTCTTCCCGGGCATATATCCCTCCATGATTGTTCTCTCTAAACTTTCATGACTTTTCAAGTGACCAAATTATTTCAATTCTCTTTGTTTTACGTCTTGAATACCCAACCTTCTTTACTATTTAGCTCTTGTCATATGGATTCATTTGTTCTTTTCTGTATCCAAGATATTCTGAGAACCTGTGTTTAACATTTATATTCAATGGGTTCAGCTTGTTTAGTAAGTGTCAGATCAAACAGGCGTATGTTGCTTTATATTATCTTGTTTGCTGGTCTTATGCCAGTGTATATTTAACTACTTATTTACTTATACAAATAGATATGATATATCATTATATGAATATATGGGTAGGGTGAGCAGAGATATGGAATGGAAAGAATCTGTGGGCAGTGTGGGCATAATGGCATATTATTAGCGTGAACCATCAGTACTGTAAGCATACTTTAACCGAAAGCCATTTTTCCGCGCTTGTGCAGAAGGGTTTTGTCGTGTTGACACATCATTGACTATTAACATACGCTTTGTATATCTCATTGGATATATTTAAATAACTCATGACAATAACGAATTACCATCTCCGCTTCCGGTAAAATGGCCAGTCTAATCATTGTGCATATAGCCGGTGGTTAGATTTGAAATTGTCTTTGAGATAATTTCACTATTTGGCATACCATAAATAATTAATAATATTTTTAGTACAAATTATAGATATTCGTTAATTTAGTTGCATTTTCGAATTGTGCATGCAAAGATACATAAATTTGGAAAGTTTCATTTAAATATATGGGTAATTCTGGTAGAAAAAAATTAATTAGTTTTGCGGACATGATAAAATCCTCTTTGTGATTGTAAATCCACATTGTCGGCACGCAATAAAAATTTTTTTAGTACAAATTATAGATATTCGTTAATTTTAGTTGCATTTTCGAATTGTGCATGCAAAGATACATAAATTTGGAAAGTTTCATTTAAATATATGGGTAATTTCTGGTAGAAAAAAATTAATTACTTTTGCGGACATGATAAAATCCTCTTTGTGATTGTAAATCCACATTGTCGGCACGCAATAAAAAATTTTTTTAGTACAAATTATAGATATTCATTAATTTTAGTTGCATTTTTAAATTGTGCATGCAAAGATACATAAATTTGGAAAGTTTCATTTAAATATATGGATAATTTCTGGTAGAAAAAAATTAATAATTATTTTTGCGGACGTGATTAAATTCTCTTTGCGATTGAAAAAATAAATAAATCCTTTTTATAAAAATATATGTACTTTCTCATTATATAAAGATAATTGATATCATCTCTTATTATTATATGAATGCATGTAATTATTAAATATTAATTTTACATAAATTTATTTAGAATTTGACTGACTATCATGGCAAGGACTGCTGATGATCTCAGATCCCATCTATCTGCGTTCGAAGGAGGATATCCTATAAGTACAGGATACATTGCCCGGCTGCTGGTTGTGGACAATTGTTCTGTACCTGATGTGTTAGGAAAAGTCCAAACCATTGTGGCGACAAATGATCCAGGGATAGACATATTTTTGCCGACATATTAAATCCCTCTTTGGCTTTGGAAATCCAAAATGTCGGCACACGTCTGTGTACAAAATTAACTGTTTTTAGTGCAGGTAATAGACAGGCATTAATTGTAGTTGGATTTTCACATTCTGCATCCAATTCTAAGTATATTTGGAAAATTTTATTGAAATACAAGCTCAACTTTGGTAGAAAAACATATTTTTGCCGACATATTAAATTCCTCTTTGACTTTGCCTTTGGAAATCCAAAATGTCGGCATGCGTTTCACTTTTTAAAACGTGCAATTCTTCTTCTTCTTCTTCTTCTTCTTCTACGTTCATCCGGAGTTTTTTTCGTATGTGATTGCATTGTGCCCGTTTACAGCAGAGCTGCGTACTTGTGCTGTTAGGCCGACACATCCGACTTCTGCGGGCATTTGTTGACCGGGTTAACCTTCCCGGAAACGTGCAATTCGAACTACTACCTTGTGAGCCAATCTCTTTAATTAATGACAAATGTTTAAATGTTTGCATAAAGGAGAAATCTTTTTTTAGAAAAATATAATTTCTCATTATATAACAACTGTCATTTACTGCCAATATAGTACCTTGCGGTGTATGGCAGAGGGGTCTTTGAGCCTGAGGAATAAAGGCCGCCTGGCTAGTGCAGTCGCCGCGAACTGTGCGGTTAGGATTTTCTTTTTGCCCCCGACAGAAAAAAATCCGACACCTTACCGAGGGATCGAACCCGGGCCTCCCGAATGAGAGTCCGGCGTTCTAGCCTCTCGGCCAGCCGCTCCTCCTCTCATTATATTAGTTAGTTAGTCTTTCCTCTTGAGCCTAAGGCGGCGCATAGGGCAGAAGTCCTGTCTCTCCATGCTTGGCGGTTCGCTGCTACCTGTTGTAGATCTTGGATATTTACTTGGCCATTGAATGAGCCTTCTCTAATGATGGTTCTACGCAGGGTCTCTCTTGGTCTTCCCCGTTTTCTTTTCCCTACTGGTGACCATATGAGGGCTTGGTAGGGGAGTCTTGACTTGTCCATTCTGAGTACATGGCCGATGTAGTTCCAACGGCGTCTTCTTATGAAATTGGATACTGTATCTTGCTTAGTCTCTTGTCTTATTTGCGAATTGGTTTCTGAAGTCTGTCCAGTGGATGTTTAGAAGTCTTCTAAGACATTTGTTCTCAAAATTGTCTAATTTTTTATCTAAAGCTACCGTTGATTTCCAACTTTCACATCCATACGTTAACACTGGAATCACACAAGAGTTGAAGATTTTAAGTTTTGTGTGTTTGCTGAGTGTCTTTGGCTTCCAGATGTTTGACAGTTTATTGAAGGCACTAGATGCCAGTGCGATTCTAAATGATATTTCTGGTGTTGAGTCCCCTGTAGATGTCATTTTGCTTCCTAGGTATGTAAAGCTGTTGACTTTTTCAAGAACGTAGCCGTTCAATTTGGTGTCATCTGAATTGTTGGTAAGATCAATAGTCTTTGTTTTTGTGGTGTTAATTTGGAGCAGATCAGAAGACGAGATCGAAAATAGGTGCAATAAGGCAAATCAACTCATTGGACAAATGGCACCAATACTAAAGAACAAACATGTATCAATAACTACTAAGAAAGCACTTTACAACACAATCTTCCTACCAACTCTGTGCTACCAATGCCAAACCTGGACAATGACAGAAAAAGAGAAAAGAAAAATCACAACAACAGAAATGAGGTTCCTGAGAAGAATACTCAACGTATCAAGAAGAGATAAGATCAGAAATGAAGAAATCAGGACTAAAGTGGGGGTTAAAGCTGCTCTAGATTTTATTAGAAAGCAGCAAGTCAAATGGTTTGGCCATGCAAGTAGGCTACCAGTCAACAGCATGCCACAACAAGCAATGACTGTACAGACCAGATGGAAACAGAGGAAGAGGCCGACCACGTAAACGCTGGACGGAGGGAATAACAGAATCCATGGGAATGTCGATATACGAAGCCCATAACCGGGCACTCTCACGAAGTTTATACTTCACCTCGACACTGCAAGGTACAAGAGGAACATGATGAGATGAGATGAGAATTTGGAGACCAATTTGCCCTGAAACATTTTGGAGGTGGTTTATTTTCTCTTGGGCATCCGGGTGTGTTGAACTCAAAAGCACTATGTCGTCGGCAAAGTCCAGGTCTTCTAGAATTTTGTCAACCCAATGGATACCCATATTTGTGTTGTTTGTGCATTTGCGCATGACCTAATCGATAGCTATTCCAAAAAGCATCGGTGATAAGACACAACCCTGTTTCACTCCTGTTTCGACTGAGAACCAGTCAGAGTTGCCTGTTTCTGTTCTTACGCAGCAACGTGTTTCTTTGTAGAAAGATTTTATGACGTTGGTATATTTGGTAGGAAAACCATAGATGTTAAGTAGATTCCAAAGTGAAGGACGGTGGATACTGTCGAAGGCTTTTTGAAAGTCGACAAAGTTGGTGATTAATTTCGACTGGAATTCTACGGAGTCTTCAATGATTATTCTGAGGTTTATTATCTTATCTTATTTATTATATGAAGATATCTATTTTAGCATGAACCATCAGATTTTAAATTTGAGTATTTACTAATGGGACCACCACTGAAAGATAGGCCTTGAGAAACCGAATCTAATGGTACCAAGATGTTGCATGTATGTCAATTAGAAGCGAAGATATGCAACTTTGAGTGTCGTGATCGTAAACACAGAAATTAATTAATATAACTACTAATTAGTTCTAATTTTTATATGCTAATTAGGTAACATTGCATACTATCTAAACAGGATATAACACATATCGTGCGTTGCACAATTCCGCAGAATACAAGATACAACTTGCCAGGGTTTAAAGCTAATATAAAGAATGCTCGTGGTAATTAATTAGTATAACTACTAATTAGCGGCCATTTTTATATGCTAATTAGGTAACATTGCATACTATCTAAACAGGATATAACACATATCGTGCTGTTGCACAATTCCGCAGAATACAAGATACAACTTACCAGGGTTTAAAGCTAATATAAAGAATGCTCGTGGTAATTAATTAAGTATAACTACTAATTAGCGGCCATTTTTATATGCTAATTAGGTAACATTGCATACTATCTAAACAGGATATAACACATATCGTGCGTTGCACAATTCCGCAGAATACAAGATACAACTTGCCAGGGTTTAAAGCTAATATAAAGAATGCTCGTGGTAATTAATTAATATAACTACTAAGTAGCGGCCATTTTTATATGCTAATTAGATAACGTTGCATTATATGTAAAAATAGATGACATGAACAATTAGGCTTCGCTACACCGATCGCAATGATGTATGGTTGCTAGGATGTTCGTGTATGGTTGCTAGGATGTTCGTTTAAAAATAAAGCTACACTAGTAAGAACATAAATTTTGATAACTTCTGCTATGACCTTGGTTTGGACACGAAAAAAAGATGCCCGGAGGAGATCTTTTGTGTCAATTTCTGCGTTAATGATCTCGACACTCAAAGATGGCACTCTTCCGAATTCCGGTCCCAAATAGTTCCGCAGTGAATGTAGTGAATAAGAATCCCTTACAGGCCCTCATTGTGTGATTACTTTCGTTTTGACTACTTCCTTAGTTACATATAAATAAATACGGAGATACCGATACTGATACAGAGGCTTTCAATACACTTGTTTCTACTTGATGTAAAGAAATATTATAATGCCAGGCAGACCATCAGATCGGGTAGAGTGTTACAACTGGATGCTGCGTAACAATCCATTGTTGGGAGGATTTGATGCTCAGGGACAGTCAGTGGTCGTTGAAGCTGACGAGAGCTACTTTTTCCACCGAAAGTACCACCGTGGTCACTTTCGTCGTGGTCAATCAATGGGTAGTTGGCCTGGTTGAACGTGGTAGTGGTGGTCGTTGCTGGTTGGAAGTTGTGGAAAGGCGAGATGCGACAACACTGGAACGCATTATAAGTGATCACGTCTTACCAGGAACGACCATTGTCACCGATGCCTGGCGAGGCTACAACAACGTAGGTCAACTAAACTTGTGGGTCTGATTGATCATTATCATTGTCAGCAGGCTGCTGTGGGTCTGATTGATCATTATCATTGTCACCAGGCTGCTGTGGGTCTGATTGATCATTATCATTGTCACCAGGCTGCTGTGGGTCTGATTGATCATTATCATTGTCACCAGGCTGCTGTGGGTCTGATTGATCATTATCATTGTCACCAGGCTGCTGTGGGTTTGATTGATCATTATCATTGTCACCAGGCTGCTGTGGGTCTGATTGATCATTATCATTGTCACCAGGCTGCTGTGGGTCTGATTGATCATTATCATTGTCACCAGGCTGCTGTGGGTCTGATTGATCATTATCATTGTCACCAGGCTGCTGTGGGTTTGATTGATCATTATCATTGTCAGCAGGCTGCTGTGGGTCTGATTGATCATTATCATTGTCACCAGGCTGCTGTGGGTCTGATTGATCATTGTCAGCAGGCTGCTGTGGGTCTGATTGATCATTATCATTGTCAGCAGGCTGCTGTGGGTCTGATTGATCATTATCATTGTCACCAGGCTGCTGTGGGTCTGATTGATCATTATCATTGTCACCAGGCTGCTGTGGGTTTGATTGATCATTATCATTGTCAGCAGGCTGCTGTGGGTCTGATTGATCATTATCATTGTCACCAGGCTGCTGTGGGTCTGATTGATCATTATCATTGTCAGCAGGCTGCTGTGGGTCTGATTGATCATTATCATTGTCACCAGGCTGCTGTGGGTCTGATTGATCATTATCATTGTCAGCAGGCTGCTGTGGGTCTGATTGATCATTATCATTGTCACCAGGCTGCTGTGGGTCTGATTGATCATTATCATTGTCAGCAGGCTGCTGTGGGTCTGATTGATCATTATCATTGTCAGCAGGCTGCTGTGGGTCTGATTGATCATTGTCACCAGGCTGCTGTGGGTCTGATTGATCATTATCATTGTCACCAGGCTGCTGTGGGTTTGATTGATCATTATCATTGTCAGCAGGCTGCTGTGGGTTTGATTGATCATTATCATTGTCACCAGGCTGCTGTGGGTTTGATTGATCATTATCATTGTCACCAGGCTGCTGTGGGTCTGATTGATCATTATCATTGTCAGCAGGCTGCTGTGGGTTTGATTGATCATTATCATTGTCAGCAGGCTGCTGTGGGTTTGATTGATCATTATCATTGTCACCAGGCTGCTGTGGGTCTGATTGATCATTATCATTGTCAGCAGGCTGCTGTGGGTCTGATTGATCATTATCATTGTCAGCAGGCTGCTGTGGGTCTGATTGATCATTATCATTGTCAGCAGGCTGCTGTGGGTCTGATTGATCATTATCATTGTCAGCAGGCTGCTGTGGGTCTGATTGATCATTATCATTGTCACCAGGCTGCTGTGGGTCTGATTGATCATTATCATTGTCAGCAGGCTGCTGTGGGTCTGATTGATCATTATCATTGTCACCAGGCTGCTGTGGGTCTGATTGAACATTCTCTGAAGCATGATTTTTATTTGCGCTCCCTTGCTTTGAACTCAAGCGTAGTCTATACGCAATACATATTCATGCATTGGACTGAACTTTGAACTCAAGCGTAGTCCATACACACTATTTCAAGTAATGCTGGAATGAACTTTGCATGTGGATTAGCTTCCCCTATTAACAGTGTCCCTTGCCATCAAGTGAATGCACTCCGACTTCAGAGGTACTTGTAATTTACATCTCCAAGCAAGGACGATAGGTCATCATTTTGGTCAAACTGCCCGGTGTAGGGGTTGAGCCCCTTACCTCGGCATCAGCACACCGGATGTTTAAGAACACGTGTTCTTATCCATTCGGCCATGCTGACCTACAAGTATGGAGTTGAACCCAGGGATCTGAGTCAGAGACCAAATATAACTAGAGAACATTGTCAAATGAATTTTGTAAACATAAACAATACATATTACCATGTTATGAGACACATCCACCACCCACCCACACATCCCCCATTCACCCCAACTCCCCCACCCAACCACACACACAACCCAGATACACATACATGCCTCCACCCATCCACCACATTGTGTGTGTAAGTGTGCATGCATGCAGTGTATGCGAGGGAGTGTATCTTCGGGTGTTATGTGAGTACGTGTGCGTAAGTATATGGATGTGTGTAGGTGTGTGTATGTGCGTGGGTATATGTGTGTATTTGCGTGTGTATTTTGTATGTGAATGTGTGTATGTACATGTGTGAGAGAGTGAGAGAGAGGAGAGAGAGAGAGCAAGAGAGAGAGACAGAGAGCAAGAGAGAGAGAGAGAGAGAGAGAGTTCAATTGCATCACTAAAGTTTATGCTACATAATGTATATGTAAAATTATTTCTCCACTTCTTGCAATTGCGAGAATTCTCACGACAATCGTCATTGTCTCAATTGTGTGTAAAGTGTGGGAGTTTGTTCTTATTAGTTTCAGTGATCATGTGAGGCATCATGTATGTGTCTAGATGTGAGGATGTGTGTATGAGTGTGTATGTGAGGGATATGGGTGTGTGGGGGGATGTGGGGAATGTATGTGTGGAGGGGTTGTATGTGGGGGATGTGTATGGGTTAATGGGTGATGTGTGGATGTGTGAAGGGATTTGTAGTCGGTGTTGGATGTATGTGTATGTGAGGGATATGTGTGTGTGTGTGTGGGGGGGGGAGGGATATTTGAGAGGATAGTTGGAAGTATGTGGGTGTTGGTGGGTTGGGAGGGGTGTGGGTAGGGAGTGTGTGTTTGGGTGGGTGAATGGGTGTGTAGGAGATTGTGTGGGTTGAGGGATGGGTGTGTAATCGGTGTGAGGGGTGTCTGTGAATGGGATATGTCTGTGTGGGTGGGAGTGTGTGAGTGTGGATGGGGTAAATGTGAGTAGGTGCAGGATGTATGTGTGGGTGGTGAGGATGTTTGTAGGTGGAGGATGTGTGAGTGGGTGGGGAGATGTGTGAGCGGAGATGTGTATGGGGAATGTATGTGGGGGATGTGTGTGTGGGGGGAATGTGTTTATGGGTGGAGTTTTGTGTGGGAGGGGAGATGTGGGGGATATGTGGGATGTGCAGGTGATTGAAGGATGAATGCGAGGATGGGGGATGTGTGTTTGGCTGGGTTGTTGGGGTTTGTGTGGGTGGGAGGGTAGACGAGAGATGCATGTGTTGATGGGCACGTGGGTGATGTGTGTGTGTGAGTGGTTGATGGATGTGTACGTGAGTGGGTGGATGTGTGTGAGAGATGAGTGTATGGGTGGGGGAGGTGTGTAATTGTGAGAAGATGTGTGTGAGCGGCGGATGTGTGTTTGTGGGGTATATGTGGGTGGTGGGGTGTGTGTGTGTGGGAGGTGTGTGATTTTGGGTTATGGGTGGGGGATATGTGTGGGCAGGTGGGGAGATGTGTTTATGGGTGGGGATGTGTGTATAGGTGGGGATGTGTAGTTGAGAGATGGCAAAGTATTGGGTGGGTGGGTGTAGGTGGCTGATGTGTGTGTGGGTGGGTGGTGGGGAAAATTGTGAGAGTGCGGGATATGTGTGTGGATAGGTGCAGGATGTGTGGGTATGTGTGTGTGGTTTCTTCTTCTTCTTCTTCTTCTTCTTCTTCTTCTCTATCTTCTTCTTCTTCTTCTTCTTCTTCTTCCTCTTCTTCTTCTTCTTCTCCTTCTTCTTTTTCTTCTTCTCATCCTCCTCCTTCTTCGTCTTCCTCTTCTTCTTCTTCTCTTCTTCTTCTTCTTCTTCTTGGGGAAATGTGTGTGGGTGGGTTATCAGTGGATGTGTGGCGGCATGTATGTTCGCCTGGTTCTGTGTGAGTGTGTGGAGGTATGTGTGGGTAGGTGGGGGAGGTTTGGTGGGTCGGGGATGTGTTGGTGGCTGCGGGATATGAGGGTGGATGGGGGATGTGTCTCACAACATGGCAATATGCACTGTTTATGGTTACAACTTTCATTTGATAATGTTTTTTTTTTCTCATGTGAATGTATCATGCGTAATATGCATTGTTTATGCTTACAAACTCCATTTGACAATGTTTTTTCCCCTATGTTAATGTAACATGCACATTTGATGAATGAAAGATGAGTGATTGGAAGGGCCGAATGTAAGACGGGCCTGCGTGCCCAATTTGTTACCCTTTTAAAATAAAGTTTGTTTGTTTGTTCGTTCGTTCCTCCTCCCTCATCGTCCTCCCTCCCCCTTCTCCCTCCTCCTCCTAATCCCTCCTCCTCCTCCCTCCTCCCTCCTCCTCCCTCCTACTCCTGTCTCCTCCTCCTCCCTCCGCCTCCCTCTTCTTCCCTCCTCCTCCCTCCTCCACCTCCCTCTTCCTCCTCCTTCCTCTACTCCTCCTTTTTCTTCTTCTACTGCTGCTGCTGCCGCCGCTCCATTTACCCAAGTTAATTGTTGGGGGAAGATGTAAAGATCTTTCAAGTGCTCTTTCTAATACTTTTTGTAAGTTGGTCTTCGTTTACCTAAGGTTGTTCTAACTGCAACCAATAAATGATTAGACAGACAGGCAGACAGACAGACAGACAGACAGACAGACAGACAGACAGACAGACAGACAGACAGACAGACAGACAGACAGACAGACAGACAGACAGACAGACAGACAGACAGATAGTCGGGAACGGGAACTTATATGACTACTTATATGACTTAAATGAGATGCTCCCCATCAGGGGCTGGGCGAAGCTGGGCCGGGTCAGACAGACAGACAGACAGACAGACAGGACAGAGACAGATAGATAGTCGGGAACGGGAACTTATATGACTACTTATATGAATTAAATGAGATGCTCCCCACCAGGGTCTGGGAGAAGCCAGGCCGGGTCAGACAGACAGACAGACAGACATATCTCCGCCAGGTTCTGAGCGAAGCCGGGCCGGGTCAGCTAGTATATATATATATATATATATATATATATATATATATATATATATATATATATATATATATATATATATATATATATAGGCGTCAGGTCTTAGTCAGATATGACTGAGCTACCGTATGACAGTAGACGGTACTACCTGCTTTCTGTCAGCGCCGAATGTTGGGCGGCGCTTACCAAACCCGACACCCCACATTGTGCCAACGGCTTCGGGCGGAAGAGCGCAATTGGGAGGGTACTAGCCTTATCCTGGTGCGAGGAAATGCAACCCAAAGACAAAATAAGTCATGGCAGGGCAGACCAGGTCCTAAGCCTTGGTTGGCAGCTGGTCTAGGATCGAAGCTCCAACAGGCGGACAGTTAGAGCATTGCTTTGCTGATCCGGCAGCTTCTGCAGCTTGTCTTGTTCCAGATGTATAGGTGTTAACTTTCCTCTGGAGTGAACTAGGCAGGCCGAGAGAGGGATCATGCTGCATGGGCAACACATGGTTTCTTTACTTTAGCCCAGGCTTTGTGCTATGGAGAGAACTCCATCCCTGGTCTTACACCTTTTTTTGGAAGGGAAGAGGGCAGGCAGAAAAAAGGCAACATGGTGTGGGCTTTGCAGTGAAGAATTCGCTACTGGTAATGATTGATATCCCAGCTGGAGGTAATGAAAGATTATTATCACTGCGCTTGGCAACCTCCTGTGGATTTGCCACCATTCTCACTGCATATGCACCGACACTCGCTTCCTCTGATGATGTGAAGGATATGTTCTATGAGCAGCTAGTCTCTGCGATCAAGGCAGTTCCAAAATCCGACTACATTTATATGCTCAGTGATTTCAATGCTCGTGTGGGCAAGGACTCGAGTTCGTGGCCAGTGTGCCTTGGAAAATACAACATCGGTCGCCTGAATGATAATGGGCAAAGGCTGCTGGAGCATTGCACTAGAAATGACCTATGTATTACAAACTCATTTTTTAAAACAAAAGAGATGCATAAGATCACATGGAAACATCGAAGATCCGGCCATTGGCATCAGCTGGACTTCATTATCACACGGAGACAACATCTGAACCATACATCATTAACTCGAAGTTACCACAGTGCTGACTGTGATACAGATCATTCTTTGGTTGTTGCAAGGGTTAGACTGAGACCAAAGAGAATCTACACAGCTAAACACAAGACTAGCCCCAGGATTAATATTACTAACACTCACGATCCTGGAAAGTGCTTTGAATTTCAACAGCAACTTGAAGACGCTTTCAATGATACATCAGAAAATTGTATAGTAAATGATAAATGGAGTAAACTTAAGGAAACTATTTATAAAACAGCGGTAGGGGTTTACGGCACTGTGGATCATAAGAGGCAGGACTGCTTTGCGGCAAACAGCCAGATACTGCAGCCCTTGATTGATAAAAAGAAGATAGCTCTCTTAAGAAACAAGGAAAGACCAACGCGTAACACTCTGAGTGAGCTGAAGCAAGCAAGGAAGGATGTACAAAAGGCTGCCAGGCAGTGTGCGAATGACTATTGGATCAAGTTATGTGAGTCCATTCAAATCGCAAGTGATAAGGGAAACATCAGAAGCATGTATGAAGGGATAAAGAAAGCCTGTGGTCCAATGATCAAAAGAAGTGCACCGCTGAAAACCTTGACTGGAGAAATCATCACTGATAAGAAACAGCAGATGGATAGATGGGTCGAGCACTATTTAGAGCTTTACTCAAGTGAGACCAAGCTAGCGGATGATGCCCTCAACGCCATAGAGGCCCTGCCAACTCTTGACCACCTGGACACACTTCCCACTATAACAGAAGTTAAGTGTGCTATAAATGAGCTTGCATCTGGCAAGGCTCCAGGTAAGGATGGGATTCCAATAGAGGTGATCACGAGTGGGCAAGACACCCTCGCTCTACAGATCCACCAGCTAATAGAGCTATGCTGGCGAGAAGGACAAGTCCCACAGGATTTCAAAGATTCAAACATCATAACGCTGTACAAGAACAAGGGAGATCGGAGCGACTGCAACAACTATAGGGGTATCTCACTTCTGTGTATTGTTGGGAAAGTATTTGCCAGAATTGTCCTGCGCAGACTTCAAGTCCTGGGAGATCAAGTCTACCCCGAATCACAGTGCGGCTTCCGCCAGAACCGGTCTACCATTGATATGATATTCTCATTGCGACAGATGCAAGAAAAATGCCGGGAACAAAATCAGCCACTGTTTATTGCCTTCATCGACCTCACAAAGGCATTCGATTTGGTCAGTCGTGAGGGTCTGTTCAAAGCACTAAAGAAGATTGGCTGCCCACCAACTCTTCTGTCCATTGTGGAATCGTTCCACACAGGCATGAAGGGTATAATCAAGTTTGATGGCTCAACTTCAGAAGAGTTTGAAATCAAGAGTGGAGTTAAGCAAGGTTGTGTACTATCCCCCACCCTCTTTGGGATATACTTTTCACTTCTACTGAAATATGCCTTTCGTGATCAGGATGACGGTATATACATTCACTCACGCTCAGATGGTGGCCTCTATAATGCTCAGAGATTGAAGGCCAAGACCAAAATTAGCAGGGTACTAATCAGAGAGTTGCTTTTTGCGGATGATGCTGCGATTACGACCCACTCTGAGGAAGAATTACAACATCTACTATCTGCATTCTCCAATGCTTGTTCTGAATTTGGTTTAACAATTAACAAAAAGAAGACACAGATTATGTCACAAGGTGCACATGGTGTACCATCAATCTTTATTGACGACGCCGAACTGGAGATAGTAGACCATTTTACATATCTTGGATCAGAGGTAAATAGCAAATTATCCCTCGATCAGGAAATCAACATCAGGATTGGCAAGGCAGCAACAACAATGAACATGTTAGCAAAAAGAGTCTGGGAGAACAGGAAGCTTACTGCCAAAACAAAAGTCCTCGTCTACCAAGCCTGTGTCCTTAGTACTCTTCTTTATGGCAGTGAAACCTGGACAACTTACTCACGCCAAGAGAAACGTTTAAACAGCTTTCATATGCGGTGTCTGCGAAGAATACTTGGTATTAAGTGGCAAGACAAAATCACAAATACTAAAGTATTGGAAAGATCAGGTTGTGTGACGGTGTATTCCATGCTCAGTCTTCGTAGACTTAGATGGATAGGACACGTTAGGAGGATGGATGATGGTAGAATACCAAAGAACATCTTTTTTGGTGAATTACAGACGGGTAGGAGATCTCAGGGTCGGCCTCTACTACGATACAAAGATGTGTGTAAGCGGGACATGATTGATACAGGCATTGATAATGCACAATGGGAGCACGTCGCCGCTGAACGTGTTGCATGGAGGGCAACTATCAGAAATGGAATAAAGACAAAGGAGAAAATGATTGCAGATAAAGCACACACAGAGCGTGAGAGACGTAAGATGGTGCAAAATGGTGGAAATGACCATGTTTTCACATGCACCTACTGTGGGCAAACATTTGCAGCAAGAATTGGCCTTACCAGCCACACTCGCCACCGCCATGGATCGTAGTTATTGCCATATGACAGTTATTAAGCCTTTTTGAAGCACAATTTACCAAACTAATATATCATTGGCACCTTTCCGTCTTGACAGACGATAGTTTGTGCTTTAAAAAGGCATAATAACTTTTACCTAAGGCTGTATCGCATGTGACTGATAAGGCCAATTTGCGCTGCAAATGTCCGTTCACAGTGGGTGCATGTGAACACGTTCCATAGCACAACGCCTGGGCTAAAATATAGAGATCATGTGTTGCCCATGCAGCATGATCCATCTCTCGGCCTGCCTAGTTCACTCCAGAGGAAAGTTAACACCTATACATCTGGAACAAGACAAGCTGCAGAAGCTGCCGGATCAGCAAAGCAATGCTCTAACTGTCCGCCTGTCGGAGCTACGATCCTAGACCAGCTGCCAACCAAGGCTTAGGGCCTGGTCTGCCCTGCCATGACATTTTGTCTGTAGCTTGCATTTCCTCGCACCAGGGTAAGGCTTGTACCCTCCCAATTGCGCTCTTCCGCCCGAAGCCGTTGGCACAATGGGGTGTCGGGTTTGGTAAGCGCCGCCCAACGATCGAGGCTAACAGAAATGATGTTGGATGGACTGGTGCGGTGGTGTCGAGCGAATATCATCAGCAAAATAAGCGTTTAAAAGGCTTTTAAAAAAAGTCGCTTAAAAGTCGACACGGTCGACTTCATTGCACCGGGTTTATCCCATATGGCTCGGTCTCTTCCCGCAGCGCGGAAAGCGTCGCACAAAGCACGAACGCCGTAGCTTTTTTTAGCGACGACCCACAGGAGTCTCTGAATCATTTAACTCGTAAACCGAAGGGCGCGGCCCGGAATCGAACCCACAACCTTCGAAGCACGAGTCAAACGGCTTGATCACTTCGCCACAGAGACTCCCACAGAGACAAAAAAAATAAAGTAACGTAAACAAAACGATAGCCTACAAAGGATCTCTTCATTGAGTAAAATCTTCTAACAATACAAAATAAAATTGATTACAAAAAAGGCAATCAAAAGTTAGCTAATTTTGTCAATATGCCGAATAACTGTCTTTGTACATAGTTATCTTGTCGCTTTCGCTTAGTTAATTTATGAAAATTGAAAAAAAAAAATTACCACATTTCGCCGGTGGGGAATCGAACCACGGTCTCCTGCGTTACAGGCGAAGATACTTACCGCTATGCCACTGAGAACACGACAAAGTTTAACAAAAATATGTCATGTAGTTAGTCCCGATGACATCACATAGACTTGCCTTTGACCCATTGCCTTTGACCCATTACCTTTGACCCATTGAGGCTCTGTAAGATATACCAAAATCACGTATTCACTGCGGAACTATTTGGGACCGCAATTCGGAAGAGTGCCAATTTTGATAACTTCTGCTATGACCTTGGTTTGGACACGAAAAAAAGATGCCCGGAGGAGATCTTTTGTGTCAATTTCTGCGTTTCTGCGATTTCGACCACGACACTTACTTAAAGTTGCATATCTTCGCTTCTAATTGACATACATCCATCATCTTGGTACCATTAGATTCGGTTTCTCAAGGCCTATCTTTTGGTGGTGGTCCCATTAGAAAATACTCAAATTTAAAAATCTGATGGTTCATGCTAATAAAATTAATTTAATTAATATAATTATAATAACAAAATTAAATTAAACGATGGACCAGCCAATGTCTAGCAATAATTAATTATAATTACAAAGAATCTGCTGCCTGTGATGACATTATTCTTGCCTTCGTTCGTTTTGTAAATAACATTTAAACACAGAAAGATAAAGGAATGGCCTGCTATGAACTTACTCAGAGAGAAATAAACCCAAAACAAAACCGTCAACCGTCCGCTTCACTCATACAACGTCTGCTTCTGGGCAGACAACTGGGGCTGTTGTCGGGTCAAAGGTTGTGACCATTTACAGGTCAAGGTCAGTTAGGCTTCAACATTGATTTCCAGTTCTTCTCTTCTTCTTCTCTTCTTCTTCAGCGTTCCGAGCCATTGAGGTTCTTTGCAATAGCCCATCTTGGATCACAAGAAATAAAAATAATACTGGGGAATTTTAATGCAAAAGTAGGAAAGGGAAAAATAGAGGATATAGTGGGGAATTACGGTTTAGGTACAAGAAATGAAAGAGAAGAGAAACTAATAGAATGGGCAAATATTAATGATATGATAATTGGAAACACATGGTTTAAACACCATAAAAGACGACTATACACATGGAAAAGCCCTGATATGAAAATACGCAACCAAATTGACTACATACTTATTAATAAAAGATTTAGAAATGCATTAATTAATGTAAAGACAAAGCCTGGTGCTGACGGTAACAGTGATCATGTACCACTATGTGGACAAATAAAAGTAAGATTAAAGAGAGGGGAAAAATGGTTAAAAACTTGAGACTTAATAAAGAGGTTCTGAAAGTAGATAAAGAAATTCAAGAACAATACAGAGTGACTGTGAAAAATAGGTACAATGCAATAGCTAAAATACAGAGTATAGATGAACAATGGGAAATGTTAAGGGACTCCATTCATCAAACTAGCAAAGAAATATTACCGGAGAGAAGCCAAAAAGCTAAGAAAAAATGGATGAATGAAGAAATCTTAAGGTTGATGGACAAAAGGAAACAGAATAAAAATGACAAACAAGAGTATGCTAAGATAAATAAAGAAATAAGAGATAAATGTGTGAAGGCAAAAGAAAGTTGGTTAAATGAGCAATGCAGAAAAATTGAATTAAATTCCATTAAAGATCAAAAAAGTATGTACAGACAAATCAGCGAGCTCACAGGAAGAAAAATAAGAATAAATACAGGGTGTTTGAAATCAAAAACAGGACAGACTTTATTGGAGGAAGGTGCTATAATGAAGAGGTGGAATGAGTATATAAGAGAATTATATAATGGAGAAAGGGAAGAATTAACAGAAGAAAGTAACTTAGAAGGCCCACCTATTCTAAAAGAAGAAGTCGCTGATGCTATGAAACATATGAAGAAAGGAAAAACAGCTGGGCCAGATGAAATCACAATAGAAGAATTAGAAGTGTTGGGAGAATTTGGAGTAGATATATTAACCAAAATGTTGAATGATATTTACAGTAGTGGATATTTACCCAGTGATATGCTGAAATCTGTATTTATAGCTATACCAAAAAGACCAGGAGCAATTGATTGTGAAGATTTTCGTACAATTAACCTCATAAACCATGTCACTAAGCTTCTACTCAGAATTATAATGAGAAGAACAAGAAAGAAAATAAAAATGGAAATTAGTGAAGAACAGTATGGTTTTATGGAAGGAAAGGGTACAAACAAATTTAAACAATGCAATATATACATTACGAACACTAATAGAAAGATCAATAGAGAAACAAAGAGACATATATTTATGCTTCATAGATTATACTAAGGCATTTGATGAAGTAAAACATGATGAGCTGATTAAAATGTTGGAAGATATCAACATTGATGGGAAAGATTTAAGAATAATAAAGAATATATACTGGAACCAAGTAGCAGCAATTAAAATGGGAAATAAAGAGGGTAGTTACGAACAGATAAAGCTAGGAGTACGACAGGGGTGTGTCTTGTCACCCGATCTCTTCTCCCTGTATAGCGAAGTAATAATGAGAGAGATCAAAGAGAAGCCAGGAATACTAATCGGAGGATATAATATAAACAATATACGCTATGCAGATGACACAGTATTGGTAGCGGATAATGCAACAGACCTACAACAATTGTTGGACAGTGTAGTAACAGAGAGTGCACAGAAAGGACTGTCCTTGAATATCAAGAAAACAGTAACAATGGTGATATCAAAGAAAATGGGGACGCCAAAATGTGACATAGAAATAGAAGGGGAAATTCTCAACCAAGTGGATAATTTTAAATACCTAGGGGCACTTATAACATCAGATGGAAGATGTACAAAAGAGATTAAGAGCAGAATAGGGCAGGCAAAGACAGCATTTCAGAAAATGAAGAGTATCTTATGCAATAAGTCGCTATCAATGAATGTAAGAAAGAGAGTACTAAAATGCTATATAGAACCAGTTTTGCTGTATGGCAGCGAATCTTGGAATGTAAATGAACAAATTAGGAAGAACTTAGAAGCAACAGAGATGTGGTTTTTAAGACGAATGTTGCGAATTCCTTGGACTGCCAGAGTAACTAACAACGATTGCCTGAAAGAGGCTAATGAAACTAGAACACTATATACAACAATAAGAAAGAGACAAACATCTTTCTTTGGTCATGTGATGAGAAGAGAGGCATTGGAGAACATCGTGACAACTGGAAAGATCGAGGGGAAGAGAGGCAGAGGCAGACCAAGAGAAATGATGCTGGACGGACTGAGACGGTGGCATGGAGGAATATCATCAGCAGAGTTGATCCAGAACACCAAAGACCGAGATCTGTGGAGAGCCATGAACGCCTACGCCAGCCGGCACGGCACTTGATGATATATATATATATATATATATATATATATATATATATATATATATATATATATATATATATATATATATATATATATATATATATATATATATATATAAGATTGGTCATAATGATATAGCAATAATAATGGGAGATTTTAATGCAAAAGTAGGTGCAGGAAGAGCTGAAAATGAGAGACACGTTTTAGGAAAATTTGGATTAGGAAATAGAAATGATGCAGGTGGCAAATTAATTGAATTTTGCACAGAAAATGAGTTAATGATAGCCAACACGCTTTTTAAACAAAATGCAAGAAGACTCTTCACGTGGAAGTCTCCAGACAGTATTACCAAACATCAGATAGATTATATTTTAATACAAAGAAGATGGAGATCAAGCAAAACATCTGCAAAAACCCTACGTAGTGCAGACTGTGATACAGATCATCAGTTATTAGAAGCAGATCTGAAATTAAAACTCAAAAAGCTTATCCGAGGGGTCACAGGATGATGATAGTTTAGTGATTCCCCGATAAAATTAAACTTAACATTGATGGCAACATATGAGGAGGGTTAACAATCGAGTCTTTCAATCTGAGAGAAGGATAAATTGAAGGTTATTGACCGAATATTAGATACAGGTGTTGGCCAGGGTCATTGACTGACGATCGTATCGGACGAGTAACGGAGGCATGGATCAAAGACTCATAAATGTGTGATGTGCGTTGAGGGAAGATCGTGGAACTCAGTGGAGGAACGGGGACGAACACGGCAACTAACAGATACGGGACTTCACAGACTTTTGATGTAGAAACTTACGGCAAATTTGATTGTTGAGGAATGAACATCAAACAAACACCGGAGAATGAAAAACGGTGTATAAAAGGGGTGGAAACGTGTTTTGTGGGCAGTGTGTGTTCCCAAATCTGGGCGGAGATTATCTATGTGCCTGTTCTGTCGGAAAGAAATATACATCCCTTGTTGTTCGGAGGCAATGGGATATTAGCGCATCTGCGTTTGTATATTTCGATTCAAAGGAATACATAGATTATATAAGGTATTATAACCCTAGCGTAATAGTCTAGCATAGGGAAATAGGTGTTTTAGACTTGGCCTGTACCATTTCTTTCTGTAAAGTAATCGTTTAGACATTAGAGAACTCATGTCTTATGTCAGATTATTTTTCGGAAAGCGTCGAATTACGACTGGAGAAAGGCTCTCACATAGGATATAAGAGAAAGTAGATTCATATCACCTGATTACATGTATATCCCACAGGTCACGTATACTCCTGAGATGCTCAGAAACAAGTAAGGACCTTAACGTCACTTGTGCAGTGAAAGTATGTCACTAGAGCAAAATAAACATAGCCATTCACGAATCGTGGGCTGATAACGAATTGCCAGTAG
>JACEFZ010004550.1:0-29694 GCA_014155875.1 Cepaea nemoralis
ATAATTCAGAATGGAAGAAAGTTACCTAAAAAGGACAACTGTTTGTGCCACAAGATTAGTGGTTTAACTGGTCCGCCAGTACAAGACTCCCAGGAATCTCATTTTACTTCAACGAGAGGTGAAACTCAAGAGGAAGATGACCTGAGGACATCTTTTAAGGAGGTCGGAGATCGAAAGGTAACCGACTTTATTATTCCCTTCAGCTCAGGAGAGGATGAAGAGGGATTAAATTTGACTGACAGAGGGATGAAGGAAGACCCGGAACCCCTTGTGATCTTTGAGGCTGCAGCTCAGGAAAAGACACTAGACATCAGTTCAAATGATTTACGTAATGTGATGGATTGTTTAGACACCAGCCCACCACAGGATTTACCTCAACTGGACTTAGCCTATGAAAGCACAACCAGAGAGGAACATCCAGACCAGGAAACATTTCCAGTTGTTATCTTACAGTATACCAGTTCGGAGACTCAGGAAACACAGGGAATTGTCATGAGCCAGAATATGGACTCTGATATTGTGCAGACAACATTGTCTGTAGTTGCTAAAGAAGAACATTCTTTGCACAAGATGGAGGAAGAAACGCCTATCATCTCATTAGCTGAAATAATCAGGGTATTCCAGCGAAGGGAACCTGAAGTAACAGAAGTCAAGAGTGGTTTGGAATCAACACTCTTAGGACTCAATCTACCCTTCAGTCAGGTTGATTTGATAGGAGTAGATCAGCTATTTGTGGATACTTTATTCAAAAGTAACACCACTTTATCGCCCTGGAGTAACTATGTTATCTCTCAAGGCATGACAACTTGGCACAATAAATTTCCAATTTCTAGCACGGTTTTTACAAGAAACTCTAATGCAGAGAAACTCAGCCCGTTAACTGATTATCAGGGGAAGAAACCGCGACACAGAGGAGGGAAGATTGTTACGCCCGACTTTGAAGGAGGAAAGCGCCAGTTGAATTTATATCATGGGACCATGATGTGTAACATTATTCCTTTTAAAAGGAAGCTATTGATGGATCTGTTAAGGATCTATAAAGGGTGGAGGAATATCACGGAGACAAGCTTTGCTGTGGCCAGCTTATGCAAGACTTCACTACGGGGACATCCTCGGCTGAAAGGAGTAAATCACGTGAGTGAATGGTGTAAAACAATTGCTGCCCAGAGGCGTAGAAGAATCCCGTTGATTGTAATCTTTCCCAGAGGGGTAAAAATACAACCCCCTGACAAATACCGGATTTTACCAAGCTATGGCATGGAATCCCGGCCGAAAACCAGGTACAAGGACCTATCCAAAGTATCTTTGGGTTATGGAAATGGGACGTCTTTATGCAGATGCAGGACAACCCACTGCCACAAGGAATATTGGAAACCTTTAGGCAGATACAGAACGGAGAGTGCTTAGGCATTATTCTGGGATGTACGGCGTGCTTTGACAAAAGATTTCTGGCAGAAACTTTTTTTTAAAGGGGGAAGCTCTGTCACGAATTTGCAGCCTTTACTTCCCAGAACAATTTTCGGTTCACTTTTGATAGGCCATGTAGAGAATCAACAGACGAACAAAACTGTTTTCTCTATATTCAAGGCTATACCGTCTTGACGTAAGCTTGCAAAGCCTGCAAGTAAACAAACCACCAGGAATGTCTTTCTATCTGAGAAGTGTAATTTGACACCAGTCAAACTACCCAGCCAGTCCAGATTCAAAGTGTTACGGGTCAAACTGATAATTACACCCACAGGATGGCAGACTCCATGGACTGTGTAATTAAAACCGACCAGGCATGACACCTGATAAGCAGAGGTAGGAAATCACCCAACCGTGATGGCTGACCTCCATCTGAAAACAGACTAGAGGTGCAAGGTGTGAAATCACTGATAAGACTCAGACTGGCAGACTCAGGGAGGTGTGAACCAGGTCTCATAAGGCAATTAACACTGGGCCTGTGGGCTTTGTACCAGACAGAGGGGAGTCTGCACTGTAGGAATGTGTGAAACATTTTTTTAGAGCAAGACTGGAGGAATGAGAGTGATAGCAAGTTGCAGTTAGGATTGCAATTAACGTCAGGGGGAGATAAGAAGAATTTATGAATGGAATTCCTGGGAGATAAGTGTCTACTGCTAGGCTAGGTATAAAAACCCCTGCTAGACCTTTTCCCTTTAGATTAAGTCTGACTTCAGAACAGGTAGGCAGCCAGCTCAATGTTTGTAGTCATATGTATGATTCTTATGTTGCTAGATTTCACTAGGAGAATTATTTCTTAGTAACTAGTCAGTCTATATCTGACATAGGTTATTTCAATAAATATCATTGTCTAAGTATACTTTTAGGTGTCTTGGTAGATGCTTGTCATTTCTTTGTACACTATCCTAGTTGCCTTTTGGTGTGTGCAGTTGGTTGTACAGAATATAGTCAACTGACTATTTCTTTAATTCGTACCACAGCAGTAACTAAGTGGAGATTAAACCGGGCAGATCAGCAAATATGGCTGGTCTGTGTGGTCACTTCAATTAGACTTGTTGTATATCTCATTTTGTAGCTATACAATATTAGTACTCATTAATAATGCCTGATGCTATTATGTTGAGTATCATTAGATGTCCATCTTGAAGTAATATAATGTTTACGGATATGTTGGATGTATGTATGTGTAATTTCATATGAATATACGATGCTAGTAATATGCTTCGTACATATTCTTTTTGTGTATATACGTCACATTTCGTATACATACAAACTAACTAGTGCATTATGCTATGATGTTAAAGTATCATAATATGTCTAGTTTAATCAATATGTTTATGTGTATTGGATGTTTGATATATTGATTTGTCATATGCAAACCTACCAATATGAAGTGTTATGCTATTGTCTGCGCATTGGCACATTGGCCAATGATTGTGTTGGAAGCAGAGGTGTAATGGTACAGACATTACCCACAATTGGTATAGGGTATATGGTGCTAAACTTTCTCAGTGTATTGTGGGCGTGCGTTCACGGTAATGCATGGGAACCTGGCACAGCTACTGGTCACGGCTTGTAAGCCCGGATGACCCGGTACTATTATAATACCATTACCGACCCTGTGAGCTGCTAAACCAACTTTGGACGGAGCGGCTGTACGACAGAATTTCTGTATTAGCGACGTGGACATGGGCGGCAGAAATGTAATCATTACAGGCGTGTGAGACAATTGAAAAGCCCGTCCCAGACTAAAGACAGTAGGGAGAAGGAGGATGGTGAACACAGTAGAGCTGGAAGATAAACTTGGCCAGACTGGTCATTGTATATGTGTTTACTAGAATATGTTTTACTTAAGATTGCGCTGATGTAGAACTAGATATAACACATTCTTGATTTTCTTTCAAGCTCTCACAAGGAGCACCTATGTTATAGATCTCAAGAACGAGTTATGACTAGGTAGAGCCAGGACTGGCAGACGTCAGAATACCGGCAAGCTGTTTTCTTTTGTGTCTACTGGAGAGTAGGGGATCTGGACCACAGATCCAGATAGATCAAGTAACAAGTCACGTAATGTTTGTCATCAATATCAATATGTATATGATCTCATCATCCTCATATTGACAACCATCATATGTCTATTTTTATGATTAGTAAATAAATGTTGTAGTATTGTAACTCATAGTTCTGTCATTATATTTTTTTCCAATTGTGCATACGTGTTGTTGTGTACATTGGTGGGGGTTCACTTAGACACCAAGGAAGGGAGCAGTCAGGGAGAAAAACCTGTACTGAGATAGTCGTCTATACTCATATATTTAGACTTAAACATCTATCTTAGCTAACCTTCTCTTTCCCATTCCTTGGCGAATATTCAGCACAGTTCATTTCATTTTGTAACGAGCCACTTGGAGCTGTACGTTGGATATTTATGGGCTTAATCTGTAGTTCAGCCATATAGATTTTGTCCCTAGTCAGTTTCTGACTATTTGGGGTTGCTCGCCAGTGAATAATACTTTCATCTAGCCGGTGGGGCACCCCGACTTATGACAGATTGGGGGCTCGTCCGGGACCCTGAACCAGGATTCTAGTAATCATAGTGATTCTACTAGACCCTAGACATACGATTTTAAAAGTTAACTCTTGTAATCTTCAGTCATCAAAACAGACTATCATCAAATGTAGCTAATTTTAGTTGAGGAAGTTACAGAGTATAGATATAACTTTTCAAAAGTGTATAACAGATAAGAACTTATGAGAAAACTACCTCATCTATCATTTATTGATAATTATTTTAATTATTATCATTTAGTGTATCATTCATCATTTAATGATAACTGATCACTTTAATCATATTTACATTGATGTGTTTGATGATTTAACTGCTTGACTGATTTGCAATTTTATGCTAATATATGCCATGGTCATTTTGACATGTATACAGTGCATTTTAATTGTTATTTAAGGTAAACATTACTGTTGATTACTGTGTAGTATACCTCTCACACTTACTTCACTGCTGTCGCCAGGTACTACTTGAATATTATTTTCAGTTGTCTTTCACTGCTGAGGCTAGACTATATCACATTGGATAGCGTAGACTGTCAGTAGTTAACTCTTGTCTTTCTAGCTTAGATCTGATTTTTGATATATACATAGGAGCTTACGTGAATATAGTCATTAGCAATTATGGTCTTGCTTTACCGGAATCTCGAAGAGGACATGCAGGTGCGCGCAGATTTCTCAGAGACCGCAAGACAGTGGGGCATAAGAGAAGGCTTAGAGGGGGAGCAACTAGAAACATATATCATAGCTGAGTTAGAATGGTGGGACCAAGAAGAAGAAATGATGTTTAAAAGACATCCTTCCTCCAATAATATCTTTCCTGTTTTTGATTTCAAACTCCCTGTATTTATTCTTATTTTTCTTCCTGTGAGCTGACTGATTTGTCTCTGCACATTTTTTGTATCTTTAATGGAATTTAATTCAATTTCTTTGCATTGCTTGTTTAACCAACTTTCGTTTGCCATCACACATTTATCTCTCATTTCTTTATTTATCTTGGCATATTCTTGTTTGTCCTTTTCATTCTGTTTCCTTTTGCCCATCAGGATTAAGATTTCTTCATTCATCCATGTTTTCTTAGCTTTTTGGCTTCTCTCCGGTAATATTTCTTTGCTTCTGTTGGCTTGTTATTACAATATTGTCCATTGTTTTGTTGATTGTGTTCTTGTAGAGCTAAATGTCCACTCATCAAGTTTTCCTTTTTTTTTTTTTTTAGCTGTAGCAGAGAATTAGAATGTTAATTTGAATATGTCTGAATGTCTCTGTGTTGCAGAGAATTAGAATGTTACTTTGAATATGTTTGTATGTCTAAGTCTAAACTTCAAATGTGTTTATGTATCTGTGCATAACAAATAAGTAGAATGTTACTATGAATGGTTCTATCCTGCATATGTTCAACTTGTAACATTGTTACCAATCATTTGTATGTTGCTTTTTTTTTTTTATTTAACAGGAATGAGCTGAGATGTGCCTTGTCCAAACTAGACTATGCAAATTTCCATCATGCTCGGACTTTAGAAGAAAATAATTTTCGAGAGACACAGCTGAAATATAAATACGAAAGACAATTTCTACAGAAACGTGTGAAAGTAAGCAAATAATTATGTCATGTAAGCCTTAGTTGTGTTGTTTTTTGGTCCTTAATTCCAGCTTTAATCATTGTTCTTGTTAAATATTAGTAGTTTTCTTTAAAAAAATAAGTGGAACTGTGGTAAAGCTGTGGAAGTGTAAACAATATTAAAGGTAGGATGCAGCTTTACAGAGCACAATAATAAAATAATGTCATCAGCAAGCAAGTAGAAGAAATCAATATAAACATATATACATGTGGAATACATTCAGGCTTCATAACAAAATGAGAAGAACGGAGATAATGAGACAATAATATCTCAGAGATAATGAGACAATAATATCTCAGAGATAATGAGACAATAATATCTCAGAGATAATGAGACAATACTATCTCAGTAAGCAGACAAATCTAATGAAAGTGGAAATATTGGCTCTGAGGAAGATGCACAGAGTACTATGAATAGAGAGAAAACCCCTTGAGACAGTCCTCCAAGAAATGAAAACCATATATTGATTAGAGGAAAAAGGCCTGATCAGTCAAGATTTGTGTGCACATTATGAGAAGAAATTATCTTGAAAACATTGTGATAACTGTCAAAATTGATGCAAATAGAGCAAAGGAAGGACAAAGAGATGCATGCCTGGATGACATGGCCACTTGGCATACTCAAGCTAAAATCTATACTCAGGATTTAGTTTCACTGTGGTGCTATAATTCCTACCAATTGGATTTGGGTTTACTGTTGTGTTCTGATGTCCACCAGTAGGATTTAGTTGTACCAGTTGTACACACTCACAAACATGCATCCAGTCATGACTACACATACAACCAGCCACACTTACGGTCATGCAGTCACACCTGCACAATCATACACAATCATACAGTCACACATACACACAGTTGTATGGTCACACATACAAACAATCATGCTGCCATTCACAAATACACACAATCATACAGTCACATATACACACATTCGTACACAATCATACAGTCACACATTCACACTGTCATATGGTCACATATACAAACAATCTTGCTGCCACTCACAGATACACACAATCATACACAATCATACATACACACAATCATACAGTCACACATACACACAGTCATGTGGTTACACATACACACAATCATGCTGTCACTCACACATACACACAATCATACAGTCACACATACACACAGTTGTATGGTCACACATACACACAATCATGCTGTCACTCACACATACACACAATCATGCTGTCACTCACACATACACACAGTCATACACAATCATACAGTCACACATACACACAATCATATGGTCACACATACAAACAATCTTGCTGTCACTCACACAAACACTTCACTAAAGTATCACTTTATGTCACATAAACTTGTTTTGTATTCCTAACAGCTGGCAGAGGAAATGGAGAAGGAGAAAACAGAATGGGAGTGCCTCATGAGGAGCGAGATGGAGAAGGAACGAGCTGAAATGGAGAAATCTCTCAGGCATGAAATTGAGTTAGAATTACAGGAAGAATCTCAGAGGAATATGGAAATCATGGTATGTTGGGTAGAAAATATAATCTAAACATGTGCTTGTGTTCTTCTTCTTCTGCTCTTTGTCTCTCATTGAGGCCAAACCACGCCAAGCCATTCTTTTTGTGTGTGCTATCTTTATGTGACTGGTTCATGGGGGATTGGGTTTTTGAGTGTGCTTTTTTATGTGACTTGTTCATGGGGAGAGAGGGGTTTGTGTGTGCTATCTTTATGTGACTGGCTCATGGGGAGTTGGGGTTTTGATTGTGCTATCTTTATGTGACTGGTTCATGGGGGTAGAGTTTTGTGTGTGCTATCTTTATGTGACTTGTTCATGGGGGGAGGGGGGGGGGGGGGGGGGGGTTTGTGTGTGCTATATTTATGTGACTGGTTCATGGGGGTTGGGGTTTGTGTGTGCTATATTTATGTGACTGGTTCATGGGGGTTGGGGTTTGTGTGTGCTATATTTATGACTGGTTCATGGGGGTTTGGGTTTGTGTGTGCTATATTTATGACTGGTTCATGGGGGTTTGGGTTTGTGTGTGCTATATTTATGTGACTGGTTCATGGGGGTTGGGGTTTGTGTGTGCTATATTTATGTGACTAGTTCATGGGGTTGGGATTTGTGTGTGCTATCTTTATGCGACTGGTTCATGGGGGTTGGGTTTTGTGTGTGCTATCTTTATGTGACTCGTTCATGGGGGGTTGGGGGGATTTGAGTTTTGTGTGTGCTGTCTTTATGTGACTGGTTCATGGAGGGTTGGGTTTTGTGGCTGGATGTTTCTAGATGATGGGGTAGCCTACCTTAAGCACAGCCCTTCGTTGGTCGTCTTTTACGACGTGCCTGATATGGTGCAGTGTTACTGTTCTTTGCTTCTCTTGTGGGCCACAGTAATATATGGGCATGTGGTTGTATTGTAGACAAAACCTGGACAAGTGATTGGATTATAAACAAAACCTGGACATGTGATTGGATTATAAACAAAACCTGGACATGTGATTGTATTAAAGACAAAGCCTGGACACATGATTGAATTATAGACAACACCTGAACATGTGAGTGTATTAAAGACAAAAAGTGGACATGTGATTGTGTTATATACAAAACCTGGACATGTGATTGTATTATGGACAAAACCTCCACATGTTAACACATTTGAGGGAATAGAAGCAACAATTTGGTTTGGGTATAAAAATGAATTGAAGTAATGGGAAATTAGAATTAAATAATCATAGTAAATGATAGTATGTTGAGGGGAAATAATGGTAAATTATGAGTCATCATAAAGTCACAATGCAGTAGATACCATCTCACTGTGGAGTGTTCAGAAACAAGAGTGCTGGTTAACTGGCTAAAGGAGAATCTAAAAAAGAGCAGCCTGATTACCTGTCACGTACCACCCAAAGAAAAGTATAATCAAATAAATTAGTAAACCACCAAAACCGGCACAAGATGCTTATCATTGTATAGCCTGATCAGAACAAATCATTATTCGGCACATGGTCAACAATAATTTAAACATACACCTGGACCCCATGGTCAACAAGTCCTACAAGATCTTTAGGCATACACCTGGGCCCCCTGGTCAACAATGTTGTAAACATACACCTGGGCATCCTGGTCAACAAAGTTTTAAACATACACCTGTGCCCCCTGGTCAGTGAAGCCTACCAGATGTGTACAAACAGTAAAGGACCATGTACACACCTTCAGTCTCACTAAGGACATGGTGCTAGCCCTATATTTGTATAGACCAATGTCCCTGAACTTCATGGCCAATGTAGATTCTACAGATTCTGATTTTTTGTGTCAGGTATCACAAGCCAAGCTGGCATGTCTGGAGGAGCAACAATTGGTGGAGGAGGCTGAGATAGGAAAGGCCCTGGCAGATGCCAAGAAGCAGTGCGAAGAAGAACACAAGAAAGGTAACTTGCAAGCAGACTTCCTACTTGAAAACTCTCAATTGTAAAATTGTAAAACTCTCTGTAACTTGCCTCCTCTTACATTAAATATCTATCTTTCTGACTGCTGTTGACATATTTGCCTTACATGCTATCTCAAAAGGATAATCAACAGTAAAGACATTGAACATGTCAGAAACTGAATATCTTATCTCCATAATCAACAGCACTGGGAATTGTTTACAAGAAGTCAGACACAGGCTGGCTGTATCAATGCAGAAATTAAACAGTATGGAGAACTTGTAGCACAACACCAGCACACCAGTTAAATGTAAAACTGCTGAGATCAGGCATGTTTCCTGTGACAATATATGGATGTGAATCATGGACCATTTTGTAATCACAAATTAAATAATGGAGGGCTTTTGAGCTCAAATGGTACAGAACAATTCTTAGAATATCATGGACCAAGAAGAAGAAAAATGTTGATCTGGCTCATACACGGTGCCATGTCTCTGTCGTCAAAATACTTTGGGCATATTAAGTGTCACAGTGTCTTGTCTCTGTCACCAAAATACTTTGAACATATATTGAACTGGTAAATGATCAAGAAACCTGCATCAGGCAGGAGAACTGGCAAATGATCAAGAATCTGCATCAGGCAGAAGAACTGGCAAATAATCAAGAACCTGCATCAGGCAGGAGAACTGGCAAATGATCCAGAAACCTGCATCAGGCAGGAGAACTGGCAAATGATCCAGAAACCTGCATCAGGCAGGAGAACTGGCAAATGATCCAGAACCTGCATCAGGCAGCAGAACTGGCAAATGATCCAGAAACTGCATCAGGCAGGAGAACTGGCAAATGATCCAGAAACCTGCATCAGACAGGAGAACTAATAAATGATCCAGAAACTGCATCATGCAGGAGAACTGGCAAATGATCCAGAAACTGCATCAGGCAGGAGAACTGGCAAATGATCAAGAAACCTGCATCAGGCAGGAGAACTGGCAAATGATCCAGAAACTGCATCACGCAGGAGAACTGACAAATAATCCAGAACCTGCATCAGGCATGAGAACTGACAAACGATCCAGAAAGTGATGAGCCATGATGAGAGTGACATCTGCAGTTGATTTCCTTCTTTTTTTTTTTTTTGATCTTCGAAGGGCTTGCATGAATTTGTCTACTTTTAAAAGTCTCAAGTTTCATCTCTAGTGATTGTGAAATGGTCCAGGCCTCACAATCTTTGTCTTGCGTTCCCTTGAGATTTGTCTAGAACTGCAATGTTGTCTCTTGTATAAACTTCATGTTTAATTCACTCCATGGTCCAGGGAGTTTATCCTCCACTGTTGTCTCCCTATGCCAGAAGGTTTGAATAGATGTGTCATATTTTGGCCAGTCTTAGAGTATGCAATCTGCTGTCTGTGGCACCAATCCCCATGTGCACATGACTGATTCATCAATGACTCACAAATGTAGTTTTCTACAGGAAAGATGCACATTTCTATTTTTGATGTTGTGTGTTGTGCCATAGGCACTTGAAGTTTACCCCCAGCATTGCTGGGGCCAGCCTTGTTCTGACATCTTTTGGGCAGTCCCCATTGTTGGACATAGAATTACAATTAGACTGTAACTCATTTACACATTTCAAGTATCACAGGAAAGAATGTGTTGGAAACCAGGACACTATATCTGAATCACTGTACATCTCTGCACTTGTCCAGTGTGCATACACATAGGATTCTAGATTCGTCAGTCATCATCAAAGACTTGCAACTTAGTTTTATGAGATAAATATCTAGGTAATATGTGTGTGTGTGTGTGTGTGTGTGTGAGAGAGAGAGAGAGAGAGAGAGAGACAAGCATAGTCCATACACAGGCTACTACTTCTAGTGTACTAGGCTGATTTTTGTGTGTGGATTAGCTTTCCCTATTACCAGTGTCCATTGCCATCAGTTAAACCCACTCAGACTTCTGAGGTACTTGTAATTTATGTCAAGGATGAGAAGTCAACATTTTAGTCCAACTTGTAGGGGTTGAACTTTAGAACTCTTATCCATTCGGCCATGCTGATCTCTGTCTAGGTAATTAATTTCAAATCACACGTAATTAACACACTTCATTTGTTTGATGAGTGGAAAATCATTGTTGCTTTTTCTGTTCACTGCAGTACAATTATTATCAAGTAAAAACAATAATAGATTAAAGCTTGATGCCACAAGTGCTGATCGACTTACTGAAAGATTTGAAACAGTGGTCCTGTTTACTACAGCTCAGCTTTAAGGTGTTTATGAAGTAGTTGAAGAAACAAGAAGATAGCATATTGCTGGAAAATACAATATAAGGAAATGTATAATCAAATTAATGCAGCTGACAGACAATTATAGCTGGTTTATTGCAGAAACTGTTATTATACTTTATGACTTGCTGGAGACTGATCATCTGTGGAGATGGCTGGAGGAAATCAAAGAATGTTCTTTGAAGCCATGCCTTTCTTTATGTCATATCCCTGTGCTGTAAAGTAATCCAAGGATTCATCATTTAGTGAGTTGCATTGTACTATTTCCTCAAGCCTGTTGTCTCGGTACATCTGACTTAACAACCCAGACTACCTACAAGGCAGTAGATTTGTGTTTTACTCCTGATCCCTACTCCTTGACCTTCCGACATTGGAGACCCAGCTAGTATTCTCGCTAGTTAGTTAGTCGTTAGTTGCAGTTCCAACTTCACAGCAAAGGTTCACCCCATAATGCACCGTTCCTGTGCCAGTGAATATAACACAAAATGCTCCTCACTGTCCTGTGTGAAAATGTAACAGACAAATCAACAGCACGCACAGGCATGCATGCATAAGGCTGCTGCCAGAATGCTAGCTTAACAGTCCACCACTACAATTACAGTTCATCAGCATAGCTCTTGGGGACATTGGAACATTTAAGCCCCTCTATTGCTACAAGGTGGATACATAACAGAGGGAGATCAGATGATTTATTTATGTGTCATAATCCTACATTGTTCATATTCTGAACAAGAAATAAATCCCACCATCTTCTACTATAATGATTTATTTCTCATTTCTGCAGTCTCTTTTTATTTATACTAATGGCCAGCTTATTTCATTTGTCTCTTTCAGATATCCAGCAGCTGACAAGAAAAAGAAAAAGAACCTGCCCTGATTGTTAAAATAAACTGGACAGGGTGATGATCGAGATGAAGAGATTATGCAGATCTGTTGAAGATTTGTATCTGTGGACCAAACGGATCTCTTTAGAGAATAGGCACCAGGAAGGAATGGCTGGTGAATTTACATCTCATAATTTCAGCACTTATAAAGAACTGGAGTTGATAAGATGGGTGGGTGGATGGATGGATTGATAGATGGATAGTATCACTGGATGGATGGATTGATAGATGGTTAGTATCAGTGGATGGATGGATTAATAGATGGATAGTATCAGTGGGTGCATGAATGGATTGATAGATGGATAGTATCAGTGGGTGCATGAATGTATTAATAGATAGATAGTATCACAGTATCAGCAGAGTTTCCGGCTTGGGTCAGGATGGCGGGACATGTTTTCTTCTAGCTTGACTTAAGTCGGTTGATCGGCGGCTTGACAATCCGCCATCATAAAACTCGCCGTTGTTACAGAATCAGATTTCTGGCTCTAAATGTTGGCGCTACGCACAAACATGGAGAGCCGCGACTTCTGCCCTATGCGCCGCCTTAGGCCCAAGAGGAAAGACTAGACTAGTATCACTGGATGGATGGATTGATAGATGGATAGTATCAGTGGGTGCATGAATTTATTAATAGATAGATAGTATCAGTGGGTGCATGAATGGATTGATAGATGGATAGTATCAGTGGGTGCATGAATGTATTAATAGATAGATAGTATCACTGGATGGATGGATTGATAGATCGTTAGTATCAGTGGATGTATGGATTAATAGATGGATAGTATCAGTGGGTGGATGTGTGGGTGAGTGGATTGAAAGATGGATAGTATCAGTGGGTGGGTGTGTAGGTGAGTGGATTGATAGATGGATAGTATCAGTGAATGGATGGATTGATAGATGGATAGTATCAGTGGGTGGATGAATGGATTGATAGATGGAAAGTATCAGTGGGTGGATGTGTGGGTGAGTGGATGTGTAGGTGAGTGGATGTGTAGGTGAGTGGATTGAAAGATGGATAGTATCAGTGGATAAATGGATGGATGGATTGGGCAATCAACTGATTAGTGGGGAACACTATCATCATACTCCAGACAAGTCCATAGTTACTCTGATCCCCTCCTCAACATCCCTGCCAGCGTGAATGAATGGATATATATTCATATTGATGCCATAGTTGTCATACATGTGTGTGTGTTTGTTGTCATAATCCTGGTTAATCACTTGACCACTGATGTCCTGTTATGTCCATGTCTGAAGTGCTATTCCCTGTGTATAGAATGAGTGCTGTGTGACATTGTCTGTTGTATGTGCATGTTTACATGTGACGACCCATGTCCATGCTAGACATGGTCTGTGTGTGACCTGGGCACATACAGGAAGCACAGAATAGTAACACTGTAGCCTGCCCTGCATGCTGTCACAGGTGACCCAGGTGTGGTGGCACCAGACTGGTCACCTCAACCCATAGAACACCTTTTACCAGGAAGATTAACTCGGTCAATAAATGCCAGCAGAAGTCGGATGTGTCGGCCTAACAGCGTAAGAACGCAGCTCTGCTGTAAACAGGCACAACGCAATCACGTTTGGAAAACAAAATCACTCTCCGGATGAATGCAGCAGAAGAAGAACAACAACACCTTGTAGACTTGTGTATGATTGGTTGGATCTTACAGCCAGCATGTTTATGATTGGTTGGATTTTACAGCCAGCATGTGTATGATTGGTTGGATGTTACAGCCAGCATGTTTATGATTGGTTGGATTTTACAGCCAGCATGTGTATGATTGGTTGGATGTTACAGCCAGCATGTGTATGATTGGTTGTATTTTACAGCCAGCATGTTTATGATTGGTTGAATTTTACAGCCAGCATGTGTATGATTGGTTGGATGTTACAGCCAGCATGTGTATGATTGGTTGGATTTTACAGCCAGCATGTGTATGATTGGTTGGATTTTACAGCCAGCATGTGTATGATTGGTTAGATTTTACAGCCAGCATGTGTATGATTGGTTGGATTTTACAGCCAGCATGTTTATGATTGGTTGGATCTTACAGCCAGCATGTTTATGATTGGTTGGATGTTACAGCCAGCATGTGTATGATTGGTTGGATTTTACAGCCAGCATGTGTATGATTGGTTGGATGTTACAGCCAGCATGTTTATGATTGGTTGGATTTTACAGCCATCATGTGTATGATTGGTTGGATTTTACCGCCAGCATGTGTATGATTGGTTGGATGTTACAGCCAGCATGTTTATGATTGGTTGGATGTTACAGCCAGCATGGGTATGATTGGTTGGATCTTACAGCCAGCATGTGTATGATTGGTTGGATGTTACAGCCAGCATGTGTATGATTGGTTGGATTTTACAGCCAGCATGTGTATGATTGGTTGGATTTTACAGCCAGCATGTGTATGATTGGTTGGATGTTACATCCAGCATGTGTATGATTGGTTGGATGTTACAGCCAGCATGTGTATGATTGGTTGGATGTTACAGCCAGCATGTTTATGATTGGTTGGATTTTACAGCCAGCATGTGTATGATTGGTTGGATGTTACAGCCAGCATGTGTATGATTGGTTGGATCTTACAGCCAGCATGTGTATGATTGGTTGGATTTTACAGCCAGCATGTGTATGATTGGTTGAATTTTACAGCCAGCATGTTTATGATTGGTTGAATTTTACAGCCAGCATGTGTATGATTGGTTGGATTTTACAGCCAGCATGTGTATGATTGGTTGGATTTTACAGCCAGCATTTATTAAGGGATGAGGGAGCAAGTCTCCCACCAACCCTCCATAGTGGCCTAGTATGACATGCATGGTAGATTACAGTGGCTCTGTTCTGTGCATCCTTTACCAGATCCAGTTATATAAAGGTTGTAAAAACTTGATAATTATGTGTGATATTGCTGTGTGATATTAATGTGTGAAATTATGTGTGATATTAATGTGTTGATACTGATCTGTGAGAATAAAGTCTGTCTGTGATTCATGAAGAGTGTTGTTCTATATATACCATGTTTTGCTTGGTCTCTGTTGTTCCATGTGTACAGTGGTTTGTTTGGACTCAGTTGTTCCATGTATATAATGTTTTGTCTGGTCTCATTGTTTTCCATTAATACCATGTTTTGCCTGTTCTAAATTGTTCCATCTATACCATGTTTTGTTTGGTCTCGGTTGTCCCATGTATGCAGTTGTTTGTTTCTACTCAGTTCTATGTTTTTAATGTTTTGTCTGGTCTCATTTTGCCATTTATGTCATGTTTAATCTATTCTCATTTATTCCATCTATACCATGTTTTGTCTTTTCTGAATTGTTCCATCTACACCATGTTTTTTCTGGTCTCAATTGTTCCATCTATACTGTGATTGTCTTTTCTCAATTGTTCCATATATACTATGTTTTTTCTGTTCTCAATTGTTCCATCTATACCATGTTTTGACTTGTCTTATTTATTCCATCTATACCAAGTTTTGTCTGTTCTCAGTTGTTCCATCTATACCATGTTTTGTATGTTCTCAATTGTTCCATCCATACAATTGTTTTTTCTGTTCTCAATTGTTCCATGTATACCTTGTTATGCCTTTTCTCAATTGTTCCATCTATACCATGTTTTGTTTGGACTCATTTGTTCTATCTATACCATGTTTTGTTTGGATTCAACGAATAATGCATACCAAAAGAAAAGAAAAGCAAAGGAAGATGATCACGTTTGTATAGAAACAACCATGGTCAGCCTTATATAAAAGACAATCATTGTCAATCTTATACAGAAGACAATCATGGTCAACCTTATATAGACATCAATCATGGTTAACCTTATATAGAAGACAGTCATGGTCAACTTTATATAGAAGACATTCATGGTCAACTTTATATAGAAGATATTCATGGTCAACTTTATATAGAAGACAATCCTGGTCAAACTTACATTGAAGACATTCATGGTCAACTTTATATAGAAGACATTCATGGTCAACATTATATAGAAGACAATCATGGTCAGCTTTATATAGAAGACAGTCATGGTCAGCTTTATATAGAAGACAGTCATGGTCAACTTTATATAGAGACAGTCATGGTCAAATTTATATAGCAGACATTCATGGTCAACTTTATATAGAAGACAATCATGGTCAACATTATATAGAAGACATTCATGGTCAACTTTATATAGAAGACAATCATGGTCAACCTTATATAGAAGACAATCATGGTCAACCTTATATAGAAGACAATCATGGTCAACCTTATATAGAAGACAATCATGGTCAACCTTATATAGAAGACAATCATGGTCAACCTTATATAGAAGACAATCATGGTCAACCTTATATAGAAGACAATCATGGTCAACCTTATATAGAAGACAATCATGGTCAACCTTATATAGAAGACAATCATGGTCAACCTTATATAGAAGACAATCATGGTCAACCTTATATAGAAGACAATCATGGTCAACCTTATATAGAAGACAATCATGGTCAACTTTATATAGAAGACAATCATGGTCAACCTTATATAGAAGACAATCATGGTCAACCTTATATAGAAGACAATCATGGTCAACCTTATATAGAAGACAATCATGGTCAACCTTATATAGAAGACAATCATGGTCAACTTATATAGAAGACAATCATGGTCAACCTTATATAGAAGACAATCATGGTCAACTTATATAGAAGACAATCATGGTCAACCTTATATAGAAGACAATCATGGTCAACCTTATATAGAAGACAATCATGGTCAACCTTATATAGAAGATAATCATGGTCAACCTTATATATAAAGTAATCATGGTCAACCTTATATAGAAGACAATCATGGTCAACCTTATATAGAAGACAATCATAAATGAATGTGAATAATGAAGACACAAACAATGTATTGCACAATTTATTGCCTGCCATATTTGGCTGTATCAGGTCAGGTACTTACAACAGAGAAAACAAGTTCAACACATAATGATGTAGCATAGTTTCAAACAAAATACATTGTCATATGTTTCAATGTCACTGTGGCAGTTCTAAAGAGGATATCACATCTTTTTGTTGATAATAACTGGGGTATACTGGCGTGTATTAAAAAAGTGGCTTAAAAGTCAGCAGGGTCGACTACATTGCACTGGGTTTTATCCCATATGGCTCAGTCTCTTTCCACAGCATGCGGAAAGCATCCCACAAAGCATGAACTCTGTAGCTCCAGAGATGACCCTCAGGAGTCTCCGAAAAAATACACTCGTGAAGTGAAGGACGCGGCCTTGAATCGAACCCACAACTACTGGAGGCATATACTGGAGTGTATTGCAGACACCTGGACGTGACTTAGTGACTTTCAATACACACATCCAAATGTTACTAAGTTACATATATGGATAAATCCTGAACAATTAGCAAACAAGGATACATATTCACTTGAAGTGATTTTACAAGAGAATGCTAAAAATAGTGAAATGAAAAATAATTTCTTTTGGAAAGAGTCTAAGACACAAAGACTATCACATAATCCTGTACCATCTCCACAATGAAAGTTGACTGCAACAGATCTCCTATTCTCTTTTGTCGTGGTTGTACACCATGACAAATTGCTGTTTGTCCATCTCTTGCTGTTTTCTCCGCACTGGTAATGCTGTCTATCTCTTGCTCATTTGCCTTCATTTTTTCCTTTCAGTGTGGTTTTTACAAGAGTGTTTTCTTTTAATGGTGTGGGTAATGTCTCTGGGGTGTTAGACTTTCACATATTTTAGGCCATAACATTTCACACCAACTCTATGCAACCACTGCCAATCACACTTATGCAAAGTCAACCCCTGCGACATGAGAAATTTGAGGAAAGCTGCCAACTTAACTATCAGAGACTGGATAAGAAATGATGTTATCAGACAGACAGTTACATCAACACCTTGTGCCACATATATTTAAATGCAAAAGGTCAAATGGTTTGACCATCTCATTAGAATGCAACAACATCAACTATCAGCACTGACCCTATATCAAAGAAGATCTGCTAGGAGAGCAAGAGGACCCCCGAGATGAAAGTGGATTGACGACGTCAAAGCCATTGAATAATCACATGGAATTACACTATCCAGTGCCACCTATAGGGCACTTGAATGTTAACTATTCCTCACCACGACGCTTGACGGCAAAAGTGGAAGATGATATTGATATTTAAGGTGGATTGAACTGAACTCACCACATTTTTAAGGGGTTTGTGTACTGGACATGCATATGAAAGCACTGATAGTGGATTGTTATGGAAATTCAGGATTATGGAATCCCACAGAAAAGCATTAACTGAATTAAGGCAACACAAGTAGGAGCTGTGGCCGAGAAGTCATGGTGTCCATCTCATGCTCAGGATGTTCTGGGTTCAATCCCTGTATAGGGCCGGGAATTTTTCCAAGAACCACTGTTATCATATCTTCGCTTAACTTCTTGGGTAGTGCGTCACGACCTAGTTAAAAATCCCACGGCTGTTGGAGATTGCGAAATGCGGGCCGTAAATTCACTGCCTTGGAAAATTATTCTGAGGTAGTAATCTTAGCAACGGGTGAATATAGCCTGTTACCAAGGATGGAATTTGTCTAGAGCAAGTAGCCTTACACAAATGCATGCCGAAGTTAGACAGACTGACCTTTAGCTGCATAGTTGATTGAGCTGAACTCCCATCGAAAGAGGAACAAAGAACAAAGCTAACATATTAAACATGAGGTACAGAGTCCTCCATGAGGGAAAGCTAACAGGGGAATTCGAAATAAGAAATTTAAAAAAAAATATATGTTGTGAAGAGGCCTTAGAGCAAATAATAATAGGGATTAGACAGGGATACCTTTTGTCACCTTTGTTATTCTTACTGATCGTAGACTGGATTATAAGAGTAGCAGCAAGAACTTCTAGAAATGGAATTAATGGACTCCTGACAAAGCATTTCAATGATCTGGACTTCACTGATGACATTGCCCATCTGCCTGACACAGGAATTCAGACGCCGGATTAACTGAACACATGGATGTGTGGTCACAATTAGGTTTAAACATTCAAAAACAAATAATGAGAATACATCAAGCAAATGATAAACTGATCTCCTTTGCTGAAACGACCCTTCATTTGAAATCATACACATATTTAGGTAATATTGTGGATAAAGGTCATGAAACAGACAATGATATCAAAATAGGACTACAAAGGTCAAGATGGGCTTTTACAACACTAGGAAATGTGTAGGAGTAAAGAAACTGATCTTAGCAGCGAACTTAGATCATTCAAATGTAATGTTAAATCAGTGTTACTGGAATGATCAGAAATAATGATGAACGCATTTAAAAGAAAAAAAAAAAAACATTACTAATAAACTACAAACATTCATTAAGTGGTGCCTATGTACAACAGAAGAAGGAAAATGAAATGACAGAATGGCCAGTTAAGTTGTGTTATACGCCACTGCTCTAGTACCATTTACACACTCTCTCTCTCTCTCGATGAGTAGTGGGCCTGCAGTCAGTAAACTGGTATAGCTTTTCGGTCAGTCCTGCCGGCGTAGCTTGAAAGCTCGTCGGTAAGCGTCCAGTGGTTTTGCATGTATCACCTTGTACCGGGAGGGCGCGCTTTAGCGATGCTAATCTTTGCTTGCGTGTGCATGAACGTCTGTCCTGTCAGTGGCCAGATGCATTGCGAGCTGATGAGGCTTAGCCGTAAATCGGGAGATTTGTTTGCAACTTAGACAAGCAATATCTTCTGTGGGCAGTTTCTCGCTCGCATGTATATGTGGTCTGTTCTGGCGGTCAGTCCGTCTCAGCGATGGATATCTGGTTGATCCTATCAGTAGTCATACGCTCATTTGCTTGTCGCTACGCTTGTGTTAAAACTGAAAATTAAAGGAATTGACGGAAGGGCCGTTTGCAAGAGGCTCTCGAGAGCCAACATATACAGGGATAACTGGCCGTGGCAGCCGAACGTCCACTTCATCTGTGTCCGTCTCCAGTCGTCTTGCCATGCTCGCCACTGGAACCAGATGGACGCAGACGAGAGAGCGAGGTCGATGGAGTTGCGCGACCACAACCTCGCTATAATCCAAACTAAAGCGCAAGTCATTCGTTCTTCATCAAATCAAAAGATGCAATGAATGAATGGTCCTCGTCATTCGTGATGGACGAACATCCATAGTACCATTTACATGTTACACCAGAATATCACAGCCTCATGCAGTTGATTTGGTAATTGATCTCGACAACAATTGTGTTAACAATTGAAGAAAGAGTATTTTTGTTGGAGCATGTGTTTCTTAACGGTGGCAGGTATTCGAATGTGGATGTTCAACAATTTATGATATTTCTTGATGCTCAAGTGCCCCATCCCAATGCTGAAAGCAATTTAATTAAGAATCTTCGCAGCACTGGCAGTGTTGATGATGTGCGCAGCCCTGACAGACAATCTGTTTCTGAAGAAACATCCCTCAACATTCGGGTCAATCAGTAAGAGGGTTGGTCCAACAAGTACACAAGTCAAGCAGCACTGTCCATAAAATCCTGAAGAAGAAATTGAAGTTACATACATACACGTTTTCCGTTGTACCTCAACTAAAAGAATTAGATCCCAATGCAGAGTTAAATTAAATAGTGCATGTGGTTAGAATATTTGGTACTTCATTTTTAAATTCACCACAAATAAACCTCGCAGTTATTTTTAGCACATGACCTAGATCTGGTTGGATCGTCGATTTTCAGAATAGGTATATCGTGATTCACTTACAGCAAAGATGAGCGCAGACAGATGGGGCATACACAAGATACAACGAGTAGCACAAGATATGGATTTACACTCCGATGACAGTGAGGGCTCCCCGGAGTCCAGAAAATATTTATTGCATCCCATCGATCGGTCTAGCAGTCCACCACCACACTCAACCGGAAGTGATCGACAACACATTCAATGTATATTATTATTTATTTGAATAAATACATTACACAAAGCGAGGACAGGAGGGACCCAAGCCTGCAATAGAACTTAGCCCAAGGAAAGAGCTGGCTTTCCTCTGAGAGCGTGCAGGAGGGCAGGTCCTTAGGCTGTATGGCAGCATGGCCACAACGACGTCTGTTGGGATCATAGCTAGACCACCGAAATGAGGGTGATTACAGGTGCAAAAGGCCTTGGTCAGTTACGGTGCAGTGATAATGTTCAGAGGGGAGGGTGGCTTCTGAGTAGACACACAATGTGGAATAAGCCACCCCTTGAGTGTGTAAAGAAGAATTTCTTCTTCTGTGTTTGCCCTCTATCCCGCAATGGGGCATGGACCCTCAAGCCAATTCACTCTGAGCTCCAATCTTTAGTTATCTCATGCAGCTTTGTCTTATATCTTATATTGAAGACAATCATGGTCATCCTTATATAGAAGACAATTCACTCTGAGCTCCCAATCTTTAGTTATCTCATGCAGTTTTGTCTTATACCTTATATTGAAGACAATCATGGTCATCCTTATATAGAAGACAATTCACTCTGAGCTCCCAATCTTTAGTTATCTCATGTAGCTTTGTCTTATACCTTATATTGAAGACAATCATGGTCATCCTTATATAGAAGACAATTCACTCTGAAGCTCCCAATCTTTAGTTATCTCATGCAGTTTTGTCTTATACCTTATATTGAAGACAATCATGGTCATCCTTATATAGAAGACAATTCACTCTGAGCTCCCAATCTTTAGTTATCTCATGCAGTTTTGTCTTATACCTTATATTGAAGACAATCATGGTCATCCTTATATAGAAGACAATTCACTCTGAGCTCCCAATCTTTAGTTATCTCATGCAGTTTTGTCTTATACCTTATATTGAAGACAATCATGATCATCCTTATATAGAAGACAATTCACTCTGAGCTCCCAATCTTTAGTTATCTCATGCAGTTTTGTCTTATACCTTATATTGAAGACAATCATGGTCATCCTTATATAGAAGACAATTCACTCTGAGCTCCCAATCTTTAGTTATCTCATGCAGTTTTGTCTTATACCTTATATTGAAGACAATCATGGTCATCCTTATATAGAAGACAATTCACTCTGAGCTCCCAATCTTTAGTTATCTCATGCAGTTTTGTCTTATACCTTATATTGAAGACAATCATGGTCATCCTTATATAGAAGACAATTCACTCTGAGCTCCCAATCTTTAGTTATCTCATGCAGTTTTGTCTTATACCTTATATTGAAGACAATCATGGTCATCCTTATATAGAAGACAATTCACTCTGAGCTCTAATATCTTTAGTTATCTCATGCAGCTTTTGTCTTATACCTTATATTGAAGACAATCATGGTCATCCTTATATAGAAGACAATTCACTCTGAGCTCTAAAATCTTTAGTTATCTCATGCAGTTTTGTCTTATAGCTTATATTGAAGACAATCATGGTCATCCTTATATAGAAGACAATTCACTCTGAGCTCCCAATCTTTAGTTATCTCATTGCCCGTCCGTGTGTTGCCGGGGCCCATACGGGGGAGCAAAGAATAGTAACACTGTTGCCTACCATGCATGTCGTAGGAGGCGACTGAGGAGGATATGGTTCCGTCGCCCTGCTACTGAGTGAGTGCGTGGCGCGACACTGTGAGCTGTGAGTTTCGTGTGGAATGCTTATACATCTGTCCTACGGTTGTGTGTAGCGTGAACTGCATGTTCGGAACGGTGGCGGCCGGCTGTTGCTGGATTTACTGGTTTGCCTTTTCGGCTCACGAGTGCATTTTTCAGGAGACTCCTGGGAGTCGCCGCTGGAGGTACGGAGTTCGTGCTTTGTGCGGCGCTTTCGGCGGGTCGTCCTGTGGAAAGAGACCGAGTCATATGGGATAAAACCCGGGTCAATGAAGTCTTTCTGGTGACTGCCATTTCCATCGACGATGAACTGTATTTTTCATGGAGGACTTTTGTGTTGGCATTCTGGCGGCGGCATTATGCACAGTGTACCTGTGCGGGCTGTTGGCTTGCCGATACTCCTGTCTGTTCCATTGTTCATTTTTGGCAGTGAGGAGCATTTTGTGTGATATTCACTGGCACAGGAATGGAGCAATATGGGGACAACCCGTTGCCATGAAGTTGGAACCACGACTAACTAACTAACTAACTAACTAACTAGTTATCTCATGCAGCTTTGCCCATGTCCTGACCTTATTGCTCATTTGTGTGTCTCTTCTCTTCTCCGTCTGTTTTTAGGTCTTCCACTATTTATGTAGCCTTGTGGGTTGAATACTACGTTTTATTTTTCTAGATATACTATTCTCGAATGTTCTCAATGTAAGGCCTACCAAGCGCCTGTGTTGTTCCCTCACCACTTGATTCATTGGTATTTGTCTAGTTCTTTCCACTAGCTCCACCTTGGTGATTCTGTCATACCATTGTATTCCTATTTTTAGGCAGTGACGAGCATTTTGTGTGATATTCATTGGCACAGGAACGGAGCATAATGGGGACGGACCCGTTGCTGTGAAGTTGGAACCGCGACTAACTATGTCCAAAAGCAAGCTAAGTATGATTCTGTGTCTTGAAATAAGGTTTCCCCCAAGGAAGATTGGTTTATCATTCGCTCGATTTATTCATAACGAGGGTGAAGGGGCCGACACATCCGACGAACAGGAACTATTTCTGATTTTATCTTCTGCTGTTCCCTGGCTTTCAACTCAAGCTTAGTCCACACATGTGTTACTACTTCTAGTTCTCTAATCCTGACTTCTTTCAGTACTTCAATTTTAATTCACCGCAAACACCGCAGTCCACCGAACACTAAACCGGAAAGTGACTGCCGGACCGATGCAAATGAGGCTCCAAGGGATACTTGTTAATACTTGTTTGTTTGCGGTGAATTAAAATTGAAGTACCCTTCTTTCTTCTACTTCTATCAGCGACAAACAATATAATGTGTGTTAATGAACTGACTGTTTTTGCAAATGTATTAGCTTGTCCTATTACCAATGTTTCTCGCCATCAGGCGAACTCATCCCGACTTCATAGGTACTTGTAATTTACGTCACATAATAAAGGACATGTAATGAGAAGAAATGGATTGGAGAACTTAGTGACAACTGGCAAGATCGAAAGGAACAGACCAAGAGGAAGACCGAGAGGAAAATACCTGGATGGCTTGGCCACATGGCATGGACGAGACAGGAACACTGAGCTGAGCCACGACTCTGGTGATCGAGTGAAATGGCGAGTCATGACCGCCCACGCTTTCCGGCATGGCACATGATTGATTATCACCGGATATCCGGTTTGAGTAGGGTTATTTAAAAAGCTGACCGTTGACTGGCGCTGATGCTATAAACCGAGTTGTGTCGACAGTATAGTTAACTTGTACTTCTAATGGTTATTTGTTGCTAAACCTAAGTGTATATTGAGTTAAATCATTGCGGTAAGGTGTGGAAGTTGTCAATTTGTGTTGAACTACTGTATAACACAAGTGATAGCAGAATAATTCATAATTAGCGGGAGTGCCGTTGTTCCGAACCTACACCTGTGATCTAGTCTGATCAAGCGGACTCCGTCACACAGTCTTATAGTCCCAGTGTTGATTCTCCCAGAGATTCAAATTATAAGGTAAGTCAATGGCTACACGTGTTAATTAAATGTTTTCCCCATACAGATAATATTGCCATTTCATTAGATTATATGAGTGTTGGGGCTATTCTCAGATTCTAGGCCACGACACGAGATGGGGTGGACATTACATTACTATTTATTTTTACCTTTCCTCGCCATCTCATACATGTCCCTGAGAATAAAATTGTGTGGTACTCATATTTGTGAGGATAAATATACCCCAGTTAATGCTATTAGTCAGTTGTGAATAATCTATATTAGGAAATCTACCTACAGTTTTTCAATAATTCTACACAAGATAGCAATAATAATAATATATTACGGTTAGATATGACGAGTCATATTATAGAGAATATATTATATAACAACACTGGTGACTATTCTATGTAAAATCATTACCACTTGTTATTTGAGGTATATGTAATTATGTGGACTGTGTGGTGAGATGAGCAGTCATCAGGCAAACATACACAGTGACTTTTCTCTTCTTTGTTTGCCCTTTATCCATCAATGGAGCCCTCATAGACTCTCAACCAACACACACCATGCTGTCCTATCCTTTGCTATCCCATTTAGCTCTCTCCATGTCATATTACTCCTCCCTGTCTCTAGTTTTATAATATGATATGTTGCCCCTCTGCTCGTAGAGGAGCCAGTGTGTTCCAGTGACCTCAAGAGCTGTGACAATGTTAGCACAACTACTGATTGAGTCTCCCTTGTCATACAGGTCCAGGCATAGGGAACAGATGAAGTGATACACAAATCTTGTGGGTAGACTGGGGACAGTCACAGGCTATAAAAAGCAAAACTGGAAAAATTTCTTGTCAATGTTTGATGTACTGAGCTACAGGTTTTATTGAAAAACAGACTTGTATATGTTAGTCTGTACTTCACACATCTATAATGATATTTGCAGCAACATTATCTTGACCTTTGTATTGCAGCAAGACATCTGTTTATTTGAGACGAGTTGGTTTCTGTGCTGGCAGACGCAAGTGATAAACTAAAGCAGGTGCAGACACAATATAAATTACCAGTTTGGAAGGCAGTGAAACTATAGGACCAGCAATTATGGCAGACGTGAAAGAAGATAGATGTAAGTACTATTTGAGATTCTCAAACACTGATGGGAGGTGTTATTCACAATCAAATTGCAAATAATACTGAGTGTTATTCACAAATGCGCCTGGTAACGTGACGTTTACTCTTCCGAATAATGGTCCTAACTTATTTATTGTAAAAAGTATCCCTTACAGGGCCTAACATCAACACCTAACATCACTAACAAAAGAACTCACATATCACGGGCTGCCTAAAAACCAAAGATGGCAAAATCATAATACAAAAAGATCAGATTTTACATGCGTGGTCAGATTATGTGAAAGACCTTTATGATGATTCAAGAGAATTCATTGGAATAATAATGAAGGACCATCAATTTTGAAGATGCAAGTTCAGAATGCTCTTAACCATATGAAAACTGGCAAGACCTCGGGTACAGATAACATCACAACAGAAATGATCAATGCCTTAGAAGAATATGGAATTGACCAAGGTCACCAGACTCCTGAATGCAATATACGATACTGGAGTTATACCTCCTGAATTATGTAATTCTATATTTATTGCAATCCTGAAGAAATCAGGAGCCTTGGAATGCGATCAACGTCGAACAATTAGTATAATGAGCCACATCATGAAGATTCTGCTGAGAATTATCATGCAAAGAGTCAGGAAGAAAATACAATCCAAAATAGGAGAAGAACAATTGGGTTTGTAGAAGGCAAGGGCACAGTAAATGCTGAGTATATACTGAGAACAGTAATTGAACGTTCTATAGAAGTAAACAAAAATCTATATCTTTGCTTTATAGACTACACAAAGGCTCTTGATAAAGTGAGACATGCCTTAAAAAGTCGCTTAAAAGTAGACAGGGTCGACTTTATTGCACCGGGTTTTATCCCATATGGCTCGGTCTATTTCCGAAGCACAGAAAGCACAAACTCTGTAGCTCTAGCGGCGACCCACAGCCATATTTCTTTTGCCTCTTTGCATAGTCTCCTAATTTTCCTGTGAATCTCTTCATATTTTTCCTTGTTATGTTTGTTATTTTTTCTTATTTCCATGAGTTTTAAGATGTCTTCCGTCATCCATTTCTTGCGTCCTTTTATCTTTATTTTTGGGATTGTTGTTTCTGCAGCTTGGTTGACTGATTTATTTAATATTTCCCATTGGTCAATGTCTTGAAATAATATTTCTATATCGGACAATGCATCTAATCTGTTCTTTACCTCTTCGTTGAATTTATCTTTTTATTTCCTCACTCTTCAGTGCCCTTAGATCAAATTTTGTGTTTCTTGGTGAATATTTGACTTTCTTAATTTTATATGTAAATTGCTAGATTAATCTATGGTCACTGTGGCTGTCTGCACATGGTATAGTTTTTGCGACTTTTAAGGCATTTCGAAAACTTCTACTATTATCAACCTACTATTAAGTATATCTCCTCAGAAATACCTGACATTCTACATGACATTCTCACCAAAAAAAAACATAAAGCACCTATCATCTTTTTGTAATGTTTACATTTAGACTGTTAATTATAACTTGGAAATGTACATGCACACTTACATACATAAATATTTATCTGTTATTTGTGCTTATCTAATCCACCAGTGGCTATTTATGATGCAACATGCAAGAGTCTGCGGGAAATACTGTTGATGAGATGTATTGCTGAAAATCGGTGCATAAGATCTGATGTATGTAAATGGTTAATTTACATGCTATTAATTGTGACAATTGCAATCCTTGCAATATGTTTGTGCTTTTTAATGTTGTTCATGAATTAATTATATTTTCCTTAGCTCTGTCAGTTCCAGAGTGCTATGAAGCAGCTGGCTAAGAGAAGAATTATATAAAAGAATAATACTTAACACTTGTCCTTGCCTTGGGTGGGGAATGTCCAGTCTGCAGGCCATATAAGGCCCGTAAAATATTTGATCTGGCCCTGCCAAGGAAACACATTCAGGACTTCAAATTCAATAAATACAGATTGCTTTATAAACAATCCTCAATAAATCCAGCAACAGCATCACCAGCAAATATCACATGCCACACCAAAGTGAAGCAGTTCCAACCAATACTTTAGGGATGAGTTAATTATGTAACAGCCTCACACAAGCTCACTCGCTGTATTGTTGGTGAAGTAGCTGTGGCAGTTGTGGCTGTAGCTGTTACCACCAAATGTGTTCTAAGCTGTTACCACCAGATGCGTTATGACCGTATCTTGATCGTATAGTTTGTCATTATTATTTATTGACCTTCATGTGATCTGCTCCTCAAACTAGACTTGTGTAACACTGATAACAAATACAAAAGCTGCAACTGTAGATAAACACATTGTTCGGAAATGTCACTTTTATTGATACAATTTCACAAACGACTATAAACATACCATTTTCAATACAACACTGAGTCACATTTATACATAAGAAAAGCTAACGTCCAAACTGACTTCACTGGGCTAGGCTGCTAAACTCTTAGCAGCTTTCACCAACTCAATTTCTCGCATCTCAACTGATTTCCTCTGGTTTGACTCTAGATGTGAACTTCCAGCTGAATAGCCAATTTGACTCTAAGATGTGTGACTATTTTGAATATATCAATCAATGCATCCCAGAGTAAATGACTCCATTAATGATTGACTCCCTGAGTGGACTTCAGTCGAAGAATATTAGTCTATAAATCAATGTGTGATTGAGTGACTGCTTGCATGACAATGATCCATGAATTGTCTCTCTGAATGCCCTCTTTCTGTCTGCTTTTCCACATGCATTTATAATGCATATCTTTTATATTGTTGCTGTTTTCAGTTAGCCTTGAATGATGTGTGAATGGTATAATGTATGAAAGAGAGTGATAAAAGGGCAGAATGTTATTCTTAACCCTTTGAAAATAAAGTTTTGTTGTTGTTGTTGTTGTTTTTACTCACTTCAATTAGTCTCAGTGAGTCCTCTATGAGCCTCTTCTCCGCAGCATTCTCCTGTCTTCAATTAGTCTCCTCTTCTGTCTCTCCCAAACCGTCTCCAGTCACCAAGAGTCTAATTAATTTTGCAACCTGCTACTTTTAAATACTCTTCCATATGTGAGTAGTTTCATCATGCTTTTTTCCGTTACTCGCGAAAGTGACACTTGTACATGCCTTTCTTGATAAACATGTTAAATTCTCAATAATCTTGTATCTCGTGAAATTTCACCTCTCCTGCAACGATCCTGACCTTGTACGTTTCTCAGCCAGACATAACAACACAAAACACCAACCTCTCACACACATCAAAAATTTTTAAAATTAGGGAGAGAGAAAGTAAATCTCAGAAGGAATAACAGTGTGAACTGATGACGTTGTACATGATTACTTGCTATCACAGTTACAAGTCGTTACCATTTTCTTTTTCTGTTTCAGTGTTTTGGTAACGACATTGATTTACTGAGGAAAGTGGTAGAAGATACGAAAAAGAAAAACGATATACTTTCAGGGCTAATTATGGTATGTATGTTTGTGTTTAACATCCCACAACATTTCACACACAAAATTCGCTCACAATTATCCATTGAGTCACTACTTAATGTGAGATCAATATGATAAATAAATTATGGCTTACATTACAGACAACCTTTAATCTGTATGTGTGCTTTATTCTCACATAATCACTGAAGTAAAAACAAATCTAAGTGTTGAACTTAAAAACAAAAATTCTTAGAAAACTGGTTCAGGAAGAAGAAAAATATGGACATTTTACAAGATCTGATCATCAAAGAAAACTGACTTGTAAACATCATGATGTCTCAGGGAACTACAAAATTT